>SJYC01033010.1:0-80733 GCA_006408675.1 Madoqua kirkii | reverse complement strand
TGCTGGAGGGGATTGGGGGCAGGAGGAGAAGGGGACAACAGAGGATGAGATGGTTGGATCGCATCACTGACTCGATGGACGCAAGTCTGAGTGAACTCCAGGAGTTGGTGATGGACAGGGAGGCCTGGTGTGCTGCAATTCATGGGATCGCAAAGAGTCGGACACAACTGAGTGACTGAACTGAACTGAACAATAGAAATTGTAAGGGATCAGAAGGTCACTTATTATTAAATGTTACAGAAGGCTCCATTATTGATTGGGGACCCCCAGGAGCACCTAAATTTATAGAATCTAAAGTGTCTTCCCCATGGGTATATGATGATAAGGCAATTAGTACTTATGGTAGTCAACCCCTCATATGGCATGGGGCAGGATTAGTTCCCCCTGTGCCTCATTTAGATCGTTACCCTATTCATGATGAAATATGGAAAATACCCATGACATTAAAAGAACTAATCGCTTGGAAGGGACAATATACTGAATATATTTTAAATAACCCAAAAGCTACCTTTAATTTGATAAAAAAAACTCTACCACACTGTCCAGACTTGTGTAAGAATTCCTTTTGTTTTTATGATCAGACCAGCAAAATATGACCCCAATTTGGGATTAGTAACATGTCTTAATTGTTCATGTTATACATGTATAAATAATGTTGTTCCCTTAATGAAAGTTGGTAGAGTATTTACATTCTTAAAACCAGAATTGGCATATGGGTTCCAGTTGATTTACAATGACCTTGGGAAGAAAGCCCTACATTTTATGTTATTGAAGAAATATTGCAAAATCTTACATGTGTTGAGCGTTTTCTGGGCTTGCTAATTGCTGCCCCCTTAGGCGTTATGGCTATTACCACTATGGCAGCTGTAACCAGAACGGCTCTCCATAAATCTATACAAACAGTTCATTTTGTACAAGAATGGCATAAAGATGCCAACATCCTTTGGACCACTCCACAGAAAATTAATGGAAAGTTGGCCTCCCAAGTGGCCAACCTTCAACAATCTGTTATTAGATCAACTGGTCAGTTTACAAAAACAAGTGAGACTAAGATGTGATTGGAACTATACTTCCTTTTGTGTAATGGCTTTCAAATATAATAAGACACAACTCAAATGGGATAAAGTTAAACACCTATTGAACCAAGGTACTATTTCTGTAGATATTCAAGACTTACAACAAGATATATATTAAAAGCTTTTAATAAACATCTCAATGTAATTTCTGGATCAGATTTCCTTGATACCACTGCTGATAATCTTTCTTACAGATCAAAACTTTTGGATGTGGAATTACTGTGGTTATGGGAACGCTATTAACTATGTGTTTGTGTTTCTATATAGTCTGGAGAAGAACAATCAAGAGACAAGCCAACAACAGCAACTAGTGTTTCTCACCATTTCTCATCACATGCAAAATCAAAAAGAGGGAGATGTAGGAGACAGGAAGAATAAAACAAAAGCAGGCCTCGGCAAGGGCCACAAAAGAAATTTTTGATAATTATTGATGAACTGGATGCTATAAGGCATGAGACTCTTGGAACAAGTCCAGAGGGAACAGTTCATAATCTTGAAAACAATATATGATCCTGGGGCCGGAAAACCTACCCCAGATTGTTTCCCAACTGGTGTCTCAGAGTCACATGTTTTACGTATCTGGTGGAAAATCTATAGATTAAAATATTAGTCTTAGTTACTGATTTGTTATTGATTACTGTTTCTTAGTGACTCAATGACCACTTTGTTCTTTGGCCCCAAAGACCACATGAGTTATAGCTTAACTCCCTGCACATTCTTTCCTTCAGGGCTGAGAGTATAATAAAGCTGCTTGGATTCAGTTTCGGCACCTTCACCTTGGAGCGGTGTTGGTCACTTGATCCTCACTTTTCACTGCATTCTTGTGTCTGGTTTCTCATTCTCCCTGGTATCGGGCTTTTGGAAACCCTGCTTGTTGAGCTGGTCTAACACACAAATCTCACCCTATATGAAGCTTACACAAACCACTGGACCAACCTTAGGAGGGCAGAAACCAAAAGGAAGAAATAATACAGTCTTAAAGCCTGAGAAAAGGAGACCTCAAACACAATAAATTTTTAAAAAAATAATTAAAATGCAGAGAATACTACACAAATGAAGGAACAAACTAGAAATACAGAAGTCCAAATAAATGAAAAGGAAATAGGCAAACTATCTGAAAAAGAATTCAGAATAATGATGGCAAAGATGATCAAAAACCTTGAAAACAAAATGGAGAAAATACAAAAATCAATTAACAAAGATCTAGAAGATTTAAAGAATAAACAAAGAGATGAACAACACAATTACTGAAATTAAAAATATCTAGGAGAAATCAATAGCAGAATAGCTGAAGCAGAAGAACGAATCAGTGAGCTGGAAAATAAAATAGTAGAAATAACTTCTGAACAGCAGGATAAAGTAAGAAAAATGAAAAGAACTGAGGGTAGTCTCAGAGACCTCTGGGACAATATCAAACATACCAATTCGAATTATAGGGGTCCAAGAAGAAGAGAAAAAGAAAGGGTATGAGAAAAATTTTGAAGAGATTATAGTTGAAAATTTCCCCAACATGGAAAAGGAAATAGTCAATCAAGTCCAAAAGGCACAAACAATCCCACACAGGATAAACCCAAGGAGAAACATGCCAAGACACATACTTAATCAAACTAACAAAGACTTAACACATTGAAAGAATATTAAAAGCAGCAAGAGAAAAGCAACAAGTAACATACAGGGGAAACCCCATACATTTAACAGCTGATCTTTCAGTAGAAACTCTGCAGGCAGGCCAGAAGGGAATGGCAGGGTATAGTTAAAGTACTGAAAGGGAAAAATCTACAACCAAGGTTACTGAACCCAGCAAGGATCTCATTCAAAATTGATGGAGAAATAGAAAGCTTTTCAGACAAGCAGAAGTTAAGAGAATTCAGTACCACCAAACCATCTTTTCAGCAAATGTTAAAGGGGCTTATATAGTCAAGAAATAGAAAAAAAGATCTACAAAATCAACCCCAAACAATTAGAAAATGGCAATAGGAACACATATATCAATAATTACTTTATATGAAAATGGATAAAATGTTCCAAACAAAAGACACAGACTGGCTGAGAGAATACAAAAACACTGAAGGTGAAGGTGAAGGCACTCAGTCGTGTCTGACTCTTTGCGACCCCGTGGACTGTAACCTACCAGGGATTCTCCAGGCAGGAATACTGGAGTGGACTGCCATTTCCTTCTCCAGGGGAGCTCCCCGAACCAGGGATCGAACCCAGGTCTCCCGCATTGGAGGCAGACGCTTTAACCTCTGAGCCACCAGGGAAGCCCCTATACAAAAACAAGACCCATCTATATATGTAGATAGATAAAATGTTCCAACCAAAAGACAGACTGGCTGAGAGAATACAAAAACAAGACCCATATATATGCTGTCTACAAGAAATCCACTTCAGACCTAAAGACGCATAGACTGACAGTGAGAGGATGGAAAAATATATTCCATGCACATGGGAAGCAAAAGAAAGCTGGAGAAGCAATCCTCATATCAGACAAAATCGACCTTAAAATAAAGAAGATTATAAGAGGGAGGACACTACATAATGATCAAGGGATCAATCCAAGAGGAAGACAATTGTAAATACCTATGCACCCAACATAGGAGCACCTCAATACATAAGACAAACACTAACAGGCATAAAAGAAGAAATGGACAGTAACACAGTAATAGTGGGAGACTTTAACACCCCACTCACACCAATGGACAGATCATCAAAACACAAAATTAATAAGGAAACACAAGTCTTAAATGATATATTAGATGAGATGGATCTCATTGATATCTTCAGGACATTCCATCCAAATGCAGAAGAATACACCTTCTTCTCAAGTGCACATGGAACATTTTCCAGGATAGACCACATCTTGGGTCACAAATCAAACCTCAGTAAACTTAAGAAAATTGAAATCACATCAAGCATCTTCTCTGACCACAATGCTATGAGACTAGATATAAATTACAAGAAAAAAAAACTGTAAGAAACACAAACACATGGAGATTAGGGAATATATTCCTAAATAACCAACAGTTTATGGAAGAAATCAAAAGGGAAATCAAAAAATTTCTAGTAACAAATGACAATGAAAACAATAATTCTCTAGTATCATTAAGTATTTACCTAGAGCCCTTTATAACAAATATAGATAATGAGTGGTTATTTATTGCTATGCAACAATCTACCCCAAAACCTAGAGGCTTTAAAGATGAACTCATTATTCTTTCCTACATAGGAATGTTTTTAGTCATTAAATTAATTTCTTTGGGAGGGTTCAGATATTTCATTTCTTCTTGAGTCAGTTTTGGTTAAGTTTTAATTTTCTAGGAATTTGTCTTTTTCATCTGTTTTAAAATTTATTAGCATAAAATTATTCATAATATCTTTTTATAATGTCTGCAGTATCTATTGATATATTTCCTTTTTCATTTCTAATATTGTTTGTTTTTACATGCATGGTAATTTGCCTCAGTTGTGTCTGACTTTTACCACACTATGGACTGTAGCCCACCAGCCTCCTCTGTCCATGGGATTCTCTGGGCAGAAATACTGGAATGGGTTGCCATGCCCTCCTTCAGGGGATCTTCCCAACTCTGGGATCGAACCCATGCCCCTTATATCTCCTGCACTGGCAGACAAGTTCTTTACCTCTAGTGCTACCTGGGAAGCCCAATATTGATGGTTTGTACCTCTTCTCTCTTTTTCTTTACTGGTGTCATTAGAGATCTGTCAATTTTACTAATCATCTCTAAGAAACAAATTTGTCAATTTTCACTATTGTGAGTTTTCTTATTTTTAATTTCTGCTTTTATCTTTATTACTTCTTCTTCTTCTTTTTTTTTTTTTTTCTTTCAAACTTTTATTTAAGGGCACTGATCCATGATGGATTTTAGACCTTGTTGAATGCAGCCACATCCATAGACTGTACATACTCATCGAAAGCAGTGATCTGCTCCTCCAGGATGTCTGTCCCAACTTTGTTGTCTTCAACTACACACTGTATTTGAAGTTTCTTAATGCCATACCTAACCGGAACTAGTTTAGAAGAGCCCCAGACCAAGCCGTCTGCTTGAATGCTTCTGACGCGCTCCTCTAGTTTTGCCGTACTGGTCTCATCATCCCAAGGTTTCACGTCTAATAAGATGGAAGACTTGGCGACAAGTGCTGGTTTTTTGGCTTTCTTTGACTCATACTGGGCCAGGCGTTCTTCTCTTAGCCTCTTGGCTTCTTCACTTTCCTCCTCATCATCAGATCCAAAGAGATCAATGTCATCATCATCTTTACTATCTATAGCTCCACTTTCTGTGGTGTCTTCCACATGAGCAGGGCCATATTTGCCCAGAGCTTTCTTCACTCCTGGAAGGCTGGCCTTTTCCTTCTCATAAGATTTGATGTGATTATACCAATGGAGGGCATGACACAGGTCAGCAGGTGGTGGGCTGGTGACAGCTTCAAATACTGCCACATCTGCTTGTGATGGCACATACCCCTCTATGTAACTCTTGTCCACCAAGTAGTCGTTGAGCACCTTGAGGCCAGCGGGGCTTTTCAAGTCTCCAAAACCCATGCGATGGCTAATCTAGAACTGGGAGGCAGCTAAGAAAAAGAGGCGTGCAAACCGGTCAGCGCCAAGTACTAAGAAGAAAAAAGGCTCTTTGTTACTTCTTATCTCCATCTTTCTTTGGATTTATTTTGCTGTTCTTTTCCTAATTTCTTAAATTGGAATTCTTTGTTCAATAATGTGTAGCTCTTTTTCACTCCTAATTGGTGCAACAGGACTTATATATCTCTCTACTTATTGTTTTAGCTGCATACCAAAAACTTTGATATATATAATTTTCATTATTGTTTAGTTCTAAATATTGCCTAATTTCTTAATTACTGTTATAATTTTTTTGAATAATTGGCCATTTAGAAGTGTAGTTCTGTATTTTCAACTATAGTATATTTTTAGCTATTATTTTGTTAATTGGTCTCCAAGCTGTGTGATCTGTCTGATGCCATTCCTTTGAAACTTATTGAGACTTGTTTTACTGACTAGTATGGGATTATTTTTTGTTACAACTTTTTTTTTCCTTCTTTCACACATTGACAATTATCTTTGCCATTCCTTGCTCCCAAGGGATGAGTTTATTCTAGTTCATTTTTCCATTGAGGTTGTATGCCTTGGGTCCTAGCTCTATAGTCTGTTCACACCCTGGATTATATCTTCTCTTCCCCAGTCCCAGAAGGCATGCATATCAAAGATCCTGTTCACCCAGTTCCGTGCATGTCCTCAAAATGGAAGTAGAATCAGTATTCTCTCTTCCCTGCCTGTTTCCATTAGTTTTTTTAAAAAATTGAATTGTAATTGATTTACAACATTATGTTAATTTCTGCTGTACAGCAAAGTGAGTTAGGTATTCATCAGTTCAGTTCAGTTCAGTAGCTCAGTCATGTCCGACTCTTTGCGACCCCGTGAATCTCAGCACATCAGGCCTCCTTGTCCATCACCAGCTCCCGGAGTTCACCCAGACTCACGTCCATCGAGTCAATGATGCCATCCAGCCATCTTACATACATTTATATATATTATTATTTTTTTAATATCTAGTCTCTTTATTCTTTTCCAATATGCTAGATACCAGGACTTTGAATACAGTGCCCTGTGCTGCACAGTAGGACTTTGTTGTTCATCCTTTCTATTCCCTGTTAGTTTTTGACTAGAGTATTCCTTACAGTCTTTTCTAGCCAGTTTGTCATTGGATTTAAGAAGAATTTTTAAAATAAATATTATCCATCACTTTTTATTAGTTGTGAACCTAGTCTGCATACATCAATCAGCAGAAGCCCATATTGGCATCTTATTTGATTACTGTTGAATTCCCATAACACATAGTAAGTAACATGTTCAAGGAGATTTAAGACCTGGTCATTTCTTGATGTAATCGCTAGAAATACTGTTAGGGAAAATTTTAACAGAATATATAGAGTGAATGATCACAATTATTAACCAAACTTTAAATAGAGTAATATACCCTGAAAAGAGAAAAATGATGTTTTTAAGTATCATTCAAAGTCCTCAAAAATACAGCCAATAAATCTGAATAATTCTGAAATGACTTCCATATGTTCACTAAAAAGATACACAGGGGTGTTCATAGCACCATCTCACCCATCAAAAGTTGAAGAAAGAAACAGAACCAGTAAATATCTATCAATGGTAGGATAGATAAACAAGTTGTGGAATGCTTCAAAGCAATGAGAATGAACAAACTACCACTCCATGCAGGTGGTTACATGAATTTCATAAATACAGTGTTGAATGAGAGAAGCTCAGTAAAATAATATATAAATCTGTATGATGGACAGGGAGGCCTGGCGTGCTGTGATTCATGGGGTCGCAAAGAGTTGGACACGACTGAGTGACTGAACTGAACTGAACATTCAAACAGAGACAATAAATGTATTGAGTTATAATTCAAGATGATTGTTAACCCCTGAGAGAAAGCTAGTGACAAGACACACGAGGACTTCTAAGGATCTGGTCATGTCTAGTTTCCTATCTGAAAGGTTGTTTTATAGGTGTGCTCATTTTATGAAAGTTAGTTGAACTGTCCACTTTTAATGTGTGCATTTTCAGTATATATACTTCAGTAAAATTTTATGTTACAAAAAATCCAAAATGAAAGATTAAAAGCCATGAATTTATTTAAGAAATAAGATATTTCCCTGATGCTGCTCTTAATTTTAAGAAGTAAGATTGTGCTAGTGAAGTGTTAACATAATGACATTGTAGCTGTTTAATGACTTATTCCGGAAAGCTTGGGACCTTGAGCCTGAGAAGTGGGAGTAGGAATATGGAGATATTTTTCTTCTAAGTTTAGGAAAACACTGCTTTCCCCAGATTGAGCTATACTGTAGAATTGTAAAGGGCTTTTCCTTTTGTTCCCAGTAAAATTTTTTTTATTGAAGTGTAGTTAATCGTCAGTGTTGTGTTAGTTTCAAATATACAGCAAAATGATTCAGTTTTACATATATATATACACACACACACATATATATGTTTATATATATTCTTTTATATACATATATATACACACACACATATATATGTTCTTTTTCAGATACTTTTCTATTATCAGTTATTACAAAATATTGAATATAGTTCCCTATGCTATACAGTTTTATAGTCGTTATGTTTACTGATCACCTGCAGAATTCCTGGAAAGTTAAAGGTCTGTCCTTTTGAGCTAGTACAAAAAGGCTCCAGCACAGAAATCCCTTTTCCAGCTTTGTGTGACCTTAGAGATATCACTTACGGAGCTTTAGTTTTGTCATCTGAAATATACCAATACAATATTAGGTTACTGAAAGGGTAAAACATTTGCAACCATGCCTCACAGATGATAGCTCTCTTAGATGGCTGGATGGTTTGGGCTCTTCTTGGGACATTGGAGGTCTGAGCCATGTGTTAATCTTCTTCTTTGACAGGTGTCCTCTTTCCACTGTAAGCCTGTTACTTTAACTGTACAAAGAGAATACCTGCCTACCACTCTGTCTGGTACCTGGTAAGTAATCTTCTGATTATTAATAATATTATTAGAATATTGTCACATAGCAAGTTGGGTTCTATTTGTCTTAATATCTGCAGTGACTTATCATCCAAGTGCAGTTATTTCCGTGGGAACACTAAATTATTCCTCTGCATCTACCACAAAGAAACATCTTCAGTGGGCTTCCATTCCCTGCCCTTGCCCTCTCTGTAAAATTTTCTTTGTCACCAGTAAAGCATCATCATCTCACTAAGAAATGCAGTGTGTGGTTTCATTCTAGATCTATGGTTTGTTTTGGGCTAGAGAAAAAATCCCAAGTTCTCTAAGGAAGAACTCCAAGTCCAGCTTACTTGCCAAGACTTGTCATTAGATTTGTGGATTCTTTACGGGAAGAATTTTGGCTTCTCATTTTAATTTATGCCTCAACTTTAAACATAGATTATCCCTTATTCTGTTGTTTGCCAGGATTCCTGCATTTTTCATTTTAACCTCATTTTCTGCATCGTAGGTTTCCATTCTGAGATGGAGATAGATCATGCTGTCTCAGTCTGTTTGTAGTGTATTAATCATCCAGTTCTCTTCAATGGGCTTTTCACATGGCTGCTTGGTTTAGATCTGTTATTCCTTTCTCACACAAGATGCACAGCCTATTCCTATTTCCTATTTCTTTAAAAAAAACTGATATAGAAGTTTATTTTTCCCATGACATTTCCATTGATTGAATATTTATCAAAAATTATTTGACTTAGGGGGACTCCATCATTTTTATTTACATTATTTCTTTGTATTTCATGGTATTTCACCTCCCAAATCCCCAAGGAAAGCAGCATCAGCAGTGACCTCTCCAACTGATTTTCTCAAGTCTTCCTTCTTAGAGCTTAGACAGGTCTCACATTTCTTGAGGGCAGAGATTACCTGTTTCATTTATCATCTTAATCCATAGGTAAACCTAGTGATTCTTTTGCTACAGTAGGATATAGAAAGGAATTAATTTGCAAGGGAAATTTTAAAAAACTGAACTTTCATACTCTTAAGACAGGATGTTGGGAGAAACTTATTCTTCAAAAATGTGTATCTTTTCTGAAGATTCAGTTATTCCTGAAGTGAGCATAAATTATGATTTTTTACTTTAAAATTAGAGTTAAGATAGAAACTGTTACTAAAGTCTTGTATAGACATTCTGCTACTGCCAATTACATTACTTTAGTCATACGATAGTAACCATGACATCACTGGTATAGCCTAATATTCATTTGAGTTTGGGGTTATGTTTTGACAGTGACCTTCATCTGTGTTTGTGAAAAGACAGATAAGAAATTTCTGTGTCTCCCCCACCCCAGGGAAGCATTTGTAGGCTATTATTGATATGTTTCAACATATATTAGTTGAAACTAGAAAACAAACTTTCAAGTGCTCCCAAGCATCATATCTGCATTTCACGCGGCTAGGCTTCATAATTTTCTCTGCTTTTTCTCTTTCCCTGGTTCTCCAACTTTCCTCTTAAGTGTTGGTGTTCCCAGGGTTCCATATTTGCTCCTTTTTCTTCTCATATTACATGCTTTCCTTGCGTCTACAAACATTGTCACCACCCACACTCCTCAGCTCCCACATTTCCATCCCCATCTCACTTTTCAGCTTTCCTTTGTTTAACTCCAGCTACTAGCCAGCCCTGGAAGGTGTTTTCCTTGGATCCAGTATCCAAGAATGGATGGTTCTCTGAAACTACCAACCTTCTTTTGACTTAGGGTCTCAATGAAAGATGTACTTGATTGTGTTTTTCTGTTTTGCCACTAGGAAGCTCAGGGCAGATTTGGTGGCCTATCTGTGGTTGCTGTTTAGGGTCTGTTTTTTGTGTATTAACTTCCCTTGTAATTCTCTTTACTTCAGTTTTTCATCTATTTGTTTTTATCTTGCTATAATGCATGTATTTATTTGGACTTGGTTTGGAATAGTCAAGGTATGCCTATAAGTAATATGATATGATTATATCCCTTCTGAATAGCTCCACCTTGATGGTCCATATGCATATAACTTAATGTCACTATGTTAGAGATATATCCTCCTCCTAACATTCTCTGCCACAAACTAGTCCAACTAGTCTCCCAGACCAGTAGTAATTCTAACTTAATTTTCAACTCTTCTTTCTCTCTTTCCCACATCATATCCAATTAGTCACCAGATTATCCCGGTGCATCATGAGATTTCCTCTTCATTCCCACTGTCACTGTCCAACTGGACTATTACAGTAGCTTCTTGCTGCTCCAGTTTGTTCTATGTTCTGCTTCCAGAACAACCTTCCTAAAATATATATCAGATTAGTGACCTATTTTGAAACCCTTCACTGTCTTCCCATGGCTCACAAAATAAATTCCAAATAAGGGCTCTTCATGATTTGAACAGTGGACTCTTTCCTCTCCATAGTAGGATCTTACTCTCCTTTCTGGGGGTCCCCCATTGCCTGAGTAACCATTGGATTCCTTTAGAAGCAGACCCTGAGACAGAATGGGAGTGCAGGAGTTTGCTCTGGGGAGGGTCTTGGGATTACCAAGTCAAAGCAGAAAAGGGCTAAGAGAGAAGTCGGGCTGTGACAAGAGTCAGCTTGCGTGAAAATTGCCAGCTAACTGTATATCAGGGCTTTCCCTCCTGCCTGGGACAGCCTGCTTATCATCTCCCCTCTAGCTGCAATGCAGTCTCAGACAAGGCCTCTGAGGAACCCACTAGGTGTCTGAAAGCTGGAATGGCCTTTCAGGTTTGTCTTAAACTTGAGGTGAGGGAGCTGGACTTTTAGGTGAAAAAAAATGTTGGTTGCTCCTGACATTTGCATGTGTTTCAGGCCACTTTATTATAAACACCCAATAGCAAATGCTTGGCTATGTATAGCTCTCTGGACTTTTCCAGTGCATTTCTCAGGCTAATGTATAGGTTTCTGACCCTGTCATACTGCTCTTTAATTGATTACACACACATTGTCATACCCTAATGTAATAGCCTGGTTACTATATTTACTTCCTCAGTATAAAAATAGGTGTATGTCCCCTGAAGATCTTACCTTTATTATTCAAATTCATTTCAACGTGTGTTAGCAGTACCAAAGTAAACAATGCTGGCAACAATTTCCTAATGAAGTAAAGCTAGACAGCGTGACTTTTCATTTCTGTCTTTGATTAATTGTGTGCTCATTTCCCCTTTTATGAAAGATAAATCCACATGTAAAGCTGTATCAAGTTAGAAAAGCAAAGACTGTTTTTAAGAGTTCTTAGTTCCAGTGTGACATTTTTGTTTTTATTCTTTTTTCTTATTGTTACTTGATGGATCTTTTCATTTACCTTTTCTGACAACATCCAAAATGAAAAATTCTGTGCTTCATAGATGAGCTAGTGATCCCCTGACAGGGCTCTACAAAAGTTTCTGGTCATAAAATACCAATGCTGTCTTGACAACTCAGAAATTGCCACTAGACTAGGGCAATTTTTTTTAAAGTGTATTTAATGAGACACCTTGAAGGAGAAATCTAGAGGCAGGTCCACTTTGACTTTCACATAATGACTAGGGGTGGACAATTTGCCTGTTACTGTTGGAGATGTTTGGGGATGTTGGTAAGAACACTTTTTACAAGTTAACATACTCAAACACAGGGTTGCTTCTTCATCACTGCCCAAAATGTCCATCCATACTGTCATCCATCATAATTCCAGGTTTATAGATGGAGAAACCAAAATGTAGGAAAAGCAGACCACAGACTCAGAATTAAAAGTCAAATTGAAAACAATCAGATAAAAACCCAATGCTTTTCTAGTGCAGGAGGGGAATCCTTCCCATTCAGAGGTGGATCATCACAACCCAGTGGACTTTGTCTTTTTCTAAAAAAAAAACTTTTAATTTTAGAATAGCTTTAGATTTATAGAAAAGTTGTAAACATAGTACTGCTGCTGCTGCTGCTAAGCTGCTTCAGTCGTGTCCGACTCTGTGTGACCCCATAGACGGCAGCCCACCAGGCTCCCTGGTCCCTGGGATTCTCCAGGCAAGAACACTGGAGTGGGTTGCCATTTCCTTCTCCAATGCATAAAGGTGAAAATTGAAAGTGAAGTCGCTCAGTTGTGCCTGACTCTTACAGAGAGTTCCTATTTGCCCCATGTAGGGTAAGGGAGTTAGAGAAGGTGAGGTTTGGAAAAAGAACGAGACTGGCGCTTTACAGGAACAGATAGATCACCTTTAATGAGATGAGAATGGGTAGCAGTCAGATTAGTGAGCTGCTGTACTAACCCAAGAAAAGAGTAAGTATATATAAGCATATATGTGGAAATCTACTGTCTTAAGGGGCCTGTTCTTCTCCAAGGTTGTTCAGATTAGTTATCTCTTGAATGGCTGGGGCAAGGAATTCTGGAGATCAGCCAGAGGCTGGGACTGGCTGGGAGCTGATTGTAATCAACCTTAATGTCCATTTTTTCCTTTGCATGAGAGAGTTGTTTGTTTTGCATAGAATGGTGGGGAGGTCCTGGAGGGGAGTTTTAACTCCAAGTATTTTGAGCCGTGTAACTTTCCTTCATTCCAGACCCTAAGGAATACATATAAAAAGAGAAAGAGAGGTGGGCGTCCTTAATGTTCAGGGCTTCTTCTTGCTGACAATGAGGGTCAGGGGTTTGTGGTCTGGAAGGAAGGAAGTCTAAGTCCCATAGTGTTGATTTTCTATTGTAGCCATCAGAGTTTCAAGCAAAAGAACAGTCTTGACTTGGTCTTGGGAAATGGCTCAGATTCGGTCTTGGAGGAAGCCCTGGAAAAGATTAAACAAACAAGGCCCAAAGGTGAGTAGGAAGATGATAAAAATGAATGGTCCGAGAAGGGGTAAAACTCAAGTCATCTAGTTCCAATCTGTCAACCATGACTGCTACGAGTTGCTTAATCTCTGGCAGATTCATGAGGCTTGATCTGTAAGGTTTTTTGCAGCTCCTTGGACAATAGCAGGCTGGTTGGCATAGAAACAGCAGGATTCATCTAGAAAAAGGCACAAACCTCCCTTCTCTGCAGTGAGTAGGTCTAATTCCCTTTTATTTTGTAAACTATGACCGCCAAGGAATCGAGTTGATTTGGGATAGTTATTAGGCCTTGATCTATTTCCTGGAGGCTGTCTGATAGGTCTTTAGATAGTGTCTGGTAGTTTTGGATGGAAGTGGTTAAGCCGGCGGTTCCTGTTCCAATTCCAGCTGCTATTCCTAGTCCTACTGAGGGGGGAATGAAATGAATGGCTCATTTTATTCATTTGTAGATGAGAGGAATAGGCAAAGGTTGATCATTGGGGGCTATTAAAATGTTTGGACTGGAGTATACCAGGGTGTAGGTTCTGCTCCAGTTAGTAGGTAGACAGAGGTATGAAGACATCCCATACAGGAAAAATAGGCTAGATGTCGTAATACAAAGCTGACATCAATGGCAAAGAGGAGTCAAAGAGGGGATTTTGATAGCTTGTTCAAGAATGCTCAGAGACCCCACTAAGGTGGCCCCAATGATGGGAGAAGTGGAGGAATATGCTGAGGGAAACCGTCCTGTAAAGGATAGAGTGTCCTATAGGACCAGAAACATTATATATAGCCTTTCCAGTGGCAAAGAGTAAAGTGGAGGTATGGTTGCCCATGCAGTCAGGGATTGTGCCCACGGATTGATCATATGAACTGTTTGGGGAATTTCTGGATATTCAAAAAGGAGCTGGTTTTAAGTGTTACTCTCTGGGCAATAGGGCCTCCTATTGGAGATTTTTTGTTGAAGGAGTGAAGATTCTAAGAGTATGTCTGAATTTCGGATTTGGTCACTAGCATGAAGCTATTTAAGACATGAGACGAATAAAGGCTCCCCATGCTGTGAGTGATGTAGGAACATGTTACCTGTGGTCCAGTTGAGGATGGATGTGGGGAGGGCTGAATCTCCCAGAGGAGTTACGAATAGACATATACAGCAGTCTTTGGCCAAGTGAGGGTTGGAAGCATTGAGAAGGGTGTATGGGTTAAGTAAAGGGTCTGGAATAGATAGTTCACGTTAGGATTTTGAAGGAGGTTGTGGGTCAGAGGAAGAAAGGAGGATAAGAAAAAGATGTTAAACAACATTTGGGGAAGTGAGTATAGGATACACTACTATGGAAAAGAATTGGATTTCGAAGAGGTAAAAGTTATAAAAGGTTCCCTGTAGCCACAGAGTGGAGATGTAATCTTCAGCGTATTCGAACATGGATGCTTGAGGACTCAAGCCTCAGGTAGCTGCCAGAAGTTGTTCCAGGAAGAATTGTAGCTGTGAAACCGACAAGCTCACCCATCATTGGTTGAGGCCGATGGAAGCTGTGAGAACTTTAGATTTGTAGGGCCTGTGTGAGAAACTTGATAAGTATCAGTCTGACAAACATTTTCACCATTGGGCTACATAATCTTTTTTTAGCTGAGTGATGTGTGCCCAAGGGGTGATTTCTTTTAATTTTGCAGTGGTAGAGGTCAGCAGAATTATGGTGTAGGGACCTTGCCACTCTGGGGTTAGATCTGAGTGGGACTGAGTTGTCATATAAACTTTGTCTCCTATTTGAAGGGATGGGTATGGAAGATTGGGGTGTGGTCGAGGGAGTGGGTCATCCATATGTTGCCAAAGGGCATCTCGTATCTGGGTAAGTAAAGGAAAAGGAAGGTGGGATGGCAGTTTGGAACCATCCTGGGAGGGGGAGAGACCTAAAGGTACTATGGGCCACCCATACATGGCCTCGAATGGACTGATATTCAAGGATTTCTTTGGTAAGGCCTGGACCTTCAAGAGGGCTAAAGGAAGGAGTTTAGTCCAGTCTTGATGAAGTTTGATTGTTAATTTGGTCAGAGGTTCTTTTAGGACTTGGTTGGCTCTCTCAACCTTACCAGAAGACCAGGGTAGTAAGGAATGTGAAGCCTCTAAGGAACTTGAAGGGCTCGTGCAAGATTTTGGGTGATTTGGGATGTGAACTCAGGCCTGTTGTCAGACTGGAGGGAGGAAGTCATTCCAAACCTGGGGAGGATTTCAGTAAGAATAAGGCAAGCACAGTAGGGGCTCGTTTGTTAGTAGTCAGGAAAGTTTTGATCCATCCAGAAAATGTATCTACGAAGACAAGGAGAAATTTAACCCTTTTTACAGGTGGCATGTGGGTGAAATCTACCTGCCAGTCTTGTGCAGGAAGATGTCTGCAAATTTGGTGGGTGGGGACAGGAGGGGGGCAAATGTTAGTATTAGGATTTGTCCGCTGACAAATAGGACAAGTTTGGGTCAGACTATTTAAATAAGTCACAGCGTCCTTAGTCAGTTCAGTAAAGTTCTGAAGGAAAGCCTTAAGTACTTTGGTAGAGGGGTGGAAAAGGGAATGTAAATATGAAAGTAACGTGCAGATGTTAGGCTTATCAATTTGGGCCATGGTAAAGATAAGACTAACAGAGGCAGTCTGCCGCTTTGCTTCGTGATCTGCTATATTGTTAAAAAAGGAGAAGGACCATGTCACTGATGTCCCTGGCAATGTCTTTCAGCAGCTTGTTTTGGGAGCTGAGCCGCATGGAAGAGTTCAGAAATAAAAGAAGCACTGAGAATTGGTGTGCCCTTCTGAGTCGGGAATCCTCTCTCCCTCCAGATTATAATGTTAGAATGTAATATGTTATAGACATACTTGGAGTCAGCATAAATGTTTATCTTTTGGTCTTTGGCTAGGGTCAAAGCTTGTGTAGGCGCTATCAGTTCAGCCTGTTGTGAGGATGTGTGAGCTGGGAGTGTGGCTGACTTGATGAGGCAGGCGGAGATAACTTTGTCGGACTGCCCCTGGACTATAGCATATCCGGACCCAAATGGGGCTTGTTTCTGGCCACTGCCATCCATGAACCAGGATGGGACTTTGGGGTCAGTAAGGGGCTGATTGGTTGTATGTTCAAAGGGATTAAGTGTCATATCTAAGGTCTGAACACAGTCATGAGACAGGTGTTCTGCTTCTGGATCTGGTGTAGGGAGTAAGCTAGCAGGATTAAGAGGTTTACACGCCATAAAAGAAAGGGATGGGTCGAGGAGGTGTGCACAGAGGATCTGTAGTCGAGCAGGGGGTAGAGAAAGGAAAATCCAATGAGAGAGTAAGTCTTTGAAGGAATGAGGTGAGCATACATTTAGAGGAGCATTTCGGGTTAGTTTTTGGGCTTCAAGTATTAAGAGGGTAGTTGCAGCTAAGGCCTGGAGACAAGGTAGCCATCTGAGCATGACAAGGTTGAGTTGTTTGGATAAGTAAGCTAGAGGCCCCCATATGTACCCCCTTTTTTGGTACAGAATCCCTAAGGCATGTCCTTGTCTAGAATGTACAAAAAGGAAAAAAGGCTTGGTGTAATCAGGTAAGTAAAGAGAAGGGGCCTGTAGTAAATGTTTGGTAAGAGTTTGTATTGGGGTGTGGAGAGAGGTAGGGGCCAATAAGGGTTCATCTAGGTTTCCTCGAGTAGCTTGGTAGAGGTTTGTGTGGAGGGCAAAATTTGGGGCCCATATTCAGAAGAAGTTTGATGGGCCTAATAGAGAAAGAAGTTCCCTCTTGGTTTGGAGCCTGGGGGCCTGTGTCAAGGCTCGAAGTTGCTGAGCTGGAATTATTTTGGATGTGGAAGTGAGAAGCAATCCCATGTAACTGACAGTGGTGGAAGCAATTTGTGCTTTGGAGAGCTAAACTCTGTACCCCAGTTGCCTGCTGCTGCTGCTAAGTCGCTTCAGTCGTGTCCGACTCTGTCCAACCCCATAGATAGCAACCTATCAGGCTCCCTCGTCCCTGGGATTCTGCAGGCAAGAACACTGGAGGGTTGCCATTTCCTTCTCCAATTTATGAAAGTGAAAAGTGAAAGTGAAGTCGCTCAGTCGTGTCTGACTCTTAGCAACCCCATGGACTGCAGCCTACCAGGCTCCTCCATCCCTGGGATTCTCCAGGCAAGAACACTGGAGTGGGTTTCCATTTCCTTTTCCAATGCATGAAAGTGAAAAGTGAAAGTGAAGTCACCCAGTTGTGTCCAACCCTTAGCGACTTTAAGAACTGCAGCCTACCAGGCTCCTCCATCCATGG
This sequence comes from Madoqua kirkii, assembly GCA_006408675.1. Lineage (NCBI taxonomy): Eukaryota > Metazoa > Chordata > Mammalia > Artiodactyla > Bovidae > Madoqua > Madoqua kirkii. Next base: position 63,067 of record SJYC01033010.1, on the reverse strand, counting down.
GATTTTCCAGGCAAGAGTACTGGAGTGGGGTGCTATTGCCTTCTCCACCCAGTTGCCCAGGGCATTTAATACTGTCCAATGTGGACTAGGTAGTTATGGCAAGAGGAACTGCATAACAATAAATCATCTACATATTGGAATAAGGTAGTAGAGCCTAGGTCTAAAGTTTGTAGGTCCCTGTGAAGGGCTTGACTGAAAAAAAATGAGGGCTATCTCTAAACCCTTGTGGTAAAATGGTCCAAGTTAATTGTTGAGATTGATATGTGTCTGGATCCATCCAGGTGAAGGCAAATAGGGGCTGTGAAGAGTGGCATAGAGGTATAGTAAAGAAAGCATCTTTGAGGTCCAATACTGTGAAGTAGAGTGTGTCGGGAGGAATAGATGAAAAAAGGGAACAGGGATTAGTGACCGTGGGGTATATGGTTATTATGGTCTCACTGATCCTTCGAAGATCTTGGACTGGACATCAGGAGTGGGGTCCCTTTTTGACTGCCAGTAGAGGACTATTATGAGGAGAACAGATAGGCTGCAAAAGGCTGGCTTTGAGCAGTCAGGAGATTATTGGTTTAAGTCCTTGTTGGGATTCTGTGATCAGGGTATATTGAGTTTGGGTTAATACCTGAGAGGGATTTTTAAGAAAAACCTGTATAGGGAAATGGTGTTAGGCTAACAATGGCATTTCGGTGTCCCAGACCTGAGGATCTATCGAGGGAAGGTCAGGGGCCAGATTTTGGGAGTGAAGGCTGGCCAAGGTTTCAGGTGCCATTTGGATACAAAGAATTGATGTGGGATCTAAGAATGGGAGGTTTACAGAAGTTTGTAGCTTAGCCAGAAGATCACGTCCCATCAATGCCATTGGGTATTGAGGAATTACTATAAAAGAATGTGTTAGTGTTGCCTTACCACAGGAACAAAGGAGAGGAGGGGTTACTTGGGGATGAAAAGGGATGCCTGAGACCCCTTTGATGGCCACTTCTGAAGGTTGGAGAGGGTCCTTAAAAGAGGTTAAAAGTGAAAAGGCCACTCCAGTGTCTATTAGGAATGAGACTTTGTTCCAGCCACCATGCCAGTTACCCGAAGCTCTGAGTCCATCTGTATGGGGCAAACTTGGGGTCGGGAGCTTGGGCTCCATCACTGGAATAATTCAGGCACAATTGGATCATCCCTCACCTCATCTCAGGAACCATGATCTGGGGTGCTAGGGCCCCCCTGAGTCTGGTTTCCAGCCCATTGTTGTTGGGCCTGGGATGGACCCTGAGATTTGGTGTGTAGTGTCTGAGGACGTTTTCCAGTGGCCCCATTGTTTGCAGGTGGAGCAGGGTTTGGTGGGTGGCTGGGGGTCTGGGCAGGACTTAGCCCATTGTCCTGTTTGGTTACATCTGAAGCAGGGGCCTGGAGGGTTAGGTCCTATACGGGTGGGCCAGGGTTTATAGGCCAAAGGGTTGAATTTGTTTCTTGGATAGCTGCAGCAAATAAAGCATATTTGGCGTTTCTTTCTTTTTCTTTTTTCACTTCTTCCTCCCTAATGTTGAAAGCTTTAAAGGCTATTTCTAGGAGACTGACTGAAGCAACTTAGCAGCAGCAGCAGCTAGGAGATTTTGCTGAGGGGTTTCGGGGCCCTTCTCTAACTGGCGTAGTTTTTGGTGACTATTGGGGGCTGACTGGCTTATGAACTGGATGTGTAGGTACAGAAGTCCAACGGGAGTGGAAATATCTAGATTCATGTGCTTTGGGAGTGCCTCAGTAAGTTGTGAAATAAAAAGGGCAGGATTTTCATCTTTTTTTTTTGAGTCACTTCGCTAATCTTATCATAGTTAACATGAATGTGAGAGCTTTTTAGCATTCCTTCTAATAAGCAGGTGATCATATGATGCAGGTACCAGATGCCAGCATCACCTGCTTGATATGTCCACCGTGGCTCAGTTAAAGGGACTGATTCATCAGCCACCAGATTAGTCCTTTCTTGGTTATAGAGCTGATCAGCATGAGTCCGGGCTGCCTGCCATATCCATTCCTTTTCATCAGGGGTTAAAGTGGCATTTCAGTTCAGTTCAGTCACTCAGTCATGTCCGACTGTTTGTGACCCCATGAACCGCAGCACGCCAGGCCTCCCTGTCCATCTCCAACTCCCACATTTAGGATGTAATAAAGATCATTCCAGGTTAAATGATATACTTGTGTAAGGCAGAGGAATTCTTTTCTGTATCTAGTAGGATTTTCTGAGAAGGATCCCAATTTTTCTTCAGTTTGGCTCATATCAGAAATTGAGAAAGGCACATGAACCCGTGTAGGGCCCTCTGGTCCCAGTATCTCTCTGAGAGGAAACACATGTTTGCTTTGGATCTTGGCCAATGGAGGGGGTTGGAAATCTCTTTTGGGGTTTCAGAGTCATTGCTTCCTGTTTTAGAGGAGGAAGGGCTAGAGGATGGGGTCTCATCTCTGGAAGTTTCTTCTCTGGGGTGGTAGGGAGGAAACTCATCTGCCAGGTCAAAATAGGGGGCGAAGGGTTTAGGGGGCCTTTTAGGGACTTTAATTTTGGATTCTTTTGTAATGGACGGGGAGAGAGAGCAGAGAAGGATTTGGTAGGTAGAACAATCCTTGCAGAGAGAAGGATGGCTTCTAAGATCCCAGAAGCCTTGAATAAAGGGGACCTCTGACCGTTTGCCATTCCATTTGAGGAAGTTAGTGAGATCTGATAAAGGTTATCCAGTTTGTATTGATGCCAAATTTGAGTGTAAAGTGACTCGAGTTTACGAACCTTGAGATCAGTCAAAAGTAGAGGTTTGAGGTTTCATTTTACGCAGGCCAAGGGAGAGTCCAGCGGGACAGACTGGCTTGACCCTGTAGCAAATGGCTAGAACTGTCCGGTTGAAAGAAAAGATCTTCACCTAATCTTTTGACCAAGCAAAGAGAGAGAGACTCTGAAGGAGGGAGAAGCATCCCCCAAGAACCTTCCCAGAGGGCCTTTTGGCTGGAGGGTTCCCTGGGGACCTGGAAAAGATGATAGTCTATGGCACCCTAGAGTACCGTCTGAGCTTACCTGGGCTCCTGGGTCAGGTGCGAATTCATGGTGCATGCAGGGAGGTCGAATGGCAAAAGCCCTCTGTCCTACAGTTGGTAGGTCTCATGGAAAAGAAAGTGTAGAGAAAAGAGGGAGAGAGTCCAGTATTCCTCGGGGTACGTAGGGTTCCCTGGGACCTGGAAAAGATGATAGTCTATGGCACCCTAGAGTACCGTCTGAGCTTACCTGGGCTCCTGGGTCAGGTGCGAATTCATGGTGCATGCAGGGAGGTCGAATGGCAAAAGCCCTCTGTCCTACAGTTGGTAGGTCTCATGGAAAAGAAAGTGTAGAGAAAAGAGGGAGAGAGTCCAGTATTCCTCGGGGTACGTGGAAAACCAATAAAGCCCTTACACAGGACTTATACTGCTCACAAAGGCACAGGAGGTCCGAAAGCCTGGGCGGGAAAGTGAGCTCGGCAGGCTTCCACTCTCAGAAGAGCTGGCCTTGGAGAACGAGAAGGAACCTCAAACTCCCAGGTTTCGGCACCAAAAAATGTAAGTTAGAAAAGGCGAGGTTTGGAAAAAGAATGAGGCTGGTACTTTACAGGGAAAGAGAGAGGTAAGAAGGGGCAGCAGTCAGATTAGTGAGCTGCTGCATTAACCCAATAAAAGAGTCAGTATATAAGGGCATATATGTGGAAATCTACTGTCTTAAGGGGCTTGTTCTTCTCCAAGGTTGTTTGGATTAGTCATCTCTTAAACGTCTGTGACAAGGATTTCTGGAGATTGGCTAGAGGCTGGGACCGGCTGGGAGCTGGTCTTAATCAACCTTAAAGTCCATTTTTTCTTTGGGTGAGAGAGTTGTTTTGCATAGAATGGTAGGGAGAACCCGGAGGGGAGTTTTAACTCCAGGCTATTTTGAGCCTTGTAACTTTCCTTTACCCCACACCTAGTTTCCCCTTTTGTTATTATCTTATATTGAGCTTCCCTGATAGCTCAGTTGGTAAAGAATCTGCCTGCAATGCAGAAGACCCTGGTTCCATTGCTGGGTTGGGAAGATCCCCTGGAGAAAGGATAGGCTACTCACTCCAGTATTCTTGGGCTTCCCTTGTGGCCCAGTTGCTTGATGCTTGGGGCTGGTGCACTGGGAGACCCAGAAGGATGGGGAACATGTGTATACCTGTGGCGGATTCATGTTGATGTATGGCAAAACCAATACAATATTGTAAAGTAATTAACCTCCAATGAAAATAAATAAATTTATATTAAAAAAAAAAAAAAGAATCTGCCTGCTGTGCAGGAGACCTGGGTTCGATTGCTGGTTTGGGAAGATCCTCTGGAGAAGGGAAAGGCTACCCACTCCGGTATTCTGGCCTAGAGAATTCCACGGACTGTATAGTCCTTGGGGTCGCATATTCGTATGGTTCATTCGTCACAATTAATGAACCAAAACTGTTAGATTGTTTTAACTAAAGTCCGTATAGTTTATTCAGATTCCCTTAGTTTTTAAAAAAATATAATTGACATATAAATGATATCAGTTTCAGGTGTACAACATAATGGTTAGATATTTGATATACTGCAGAACAATCACCACAGTAAGTTTAGTTAACATCCATCACCACACATAGTTACACATTTTTTTCTTGTGGCGAGAACATTTAAGATCTACTTTTTTGGGACTCTTAAATATATAATACAATATTATAAACTATTGTCACCATACTATACATTGCATCCCCGTGACTTATTATTTCACAACTAGATATCGGCACCTTTTGACCACCTCCACCCATTTCACTCACTCCCCACTTCCTGCCTCTTGCAACCACCAATCTGCTCTCTGTATCTAGGAGTTTGTTTTTTTCCAGATTCCACATCTAAGGGAGATCATTTGGTATTTATCTTTCTCTGGATACTTCACTTAGCATAATGCCCTCAAGGTCCATCCATATTGTCACAAATGGTAGGATTTCCATCTTTATTAATGGCTGAATCATGTTTTGGTGCGTGTGTGTGTGTGTGTGTGTGTGTGTGTGTTATATTTTCTTTATCCATTCATCCGTCAATGGACTCTCAGGCTATTGTAAATACTACTTGGCTACTGTAAACACTGTTGCAGTAAATACGGGGGCACATATATCTTTTCCAATTAGTATTTTCATTTTCTTCAAAAAATATGCAGAAGTGGAATTTCTGGATCATATGGTAGTTCTGTTCTGAAATTTTTGGCTTGATTTAGTCCTGCGGGCTTATTTTTGCTTTTGTTATCTTTGCTTTTGGTTTTAAATCCAAAAAAAATCGTTGCCAAGACTGATGTCAGGTAGCTTACTGTCTATGTTTTCTAGTTCAGGTCTTTATTTTTGTATAGGGTGTAAGATAGTGGTCCAGTTTCATTCTTTTGCATGTGCCTGTCTGGTTTTCCACTGTATATGCCACCGAATACACCACTGTGTATTCTTATCTCCTTTGACATAAATTAATTGACCATGTACATGTGAGTTTATTTCTGGGATTTTTATTCGTTCTGCCTGTCTATGTATCTGTCTTTTTTTTTTATGCCGATACTGTAATGTTTCTATCACTACAGCACTGTAATGTAGTTTCAAATCAAGGAGTATGATGCCTCCAGTTTTGTTCTTCTTCCTCAAGATTGCTTTGACTATTCAGTGCCTTTTGCGGTTCCATACAAATTTTAGGATTATTTAGGATTATTATATTTCTGTGGAAAATGCCATTTAAATTTTGACAGGAATTGCATTGAATCTGTAGGTTGCTTTGGGTCGTATGGACATTTAAACAACTTAATTCTTCCAATTATGCTTTTTGTGTTATACAGGAAACAAATCAACATACTATTAATTCATGTAGATTTTCTCCCATGAAGAAAAGTAAAGCAGTGTCAGGGATACAGGGACAGGCTGTTCTAGATGGAGTGCTCAGGAAAGGGCTCTCTGAGGAAGGGAGGTGAGACTCTGAAGATCTGGGAGAGAAAATACCAGACAGAGGAAAGAGCAGGACAGAAGAAGCTTTTTGTGAATGTAGCATATGTGATTCTTAGCCACTGTGGTCCAGTATGATAGATTACGGCTTCTCCAGATGATTGAACACAGCATATAATCAGACTATAGCTGTGCGCACACAGATAAGTGCACATGCATGCAGGCACATTCTTCTCTCAAGAAGCCAGCCAGTGACATAAATTAGCTAAGTGGTTCTCAAACTCTCATACATGTAAGAGTCACCTATTGTTGTTCAGTCACTAAGTTGTGTACGACTCTTTGCAACGCTATGGACTGCAGCACGCCAGTCTCTTCTGTCCTCCACTATCTCCTGGTGTTTGTTCAGATTCATGTCCATTGACTCAATGATGCTACCTAACCGCATCCTCTGCCACTCCCTTCTTTTGCTTACAATCTTCCCCCAGCATCAGGTCTTTTCCAATAAACTGGCTCTTAGCATCAAGTGGCCAAAGTATTGGAACTTCAGCTTCAGCATCAGTCCTTCCAATGAATATTCAGGTTGATTTCCTTTAGAATTGACTGGTTTGATTTCCTTGAAATCCAAGGGACTCTCAAGAGTCTTCTCCAGCACCACAATTCCAAAGCATCAAATCTTTGACTCAGCCTTCTATATGGTCAAACTCTCAGATCCAAACATGACTACTGGGAGAACCATAGCTTTGACTAAATGGAGCTTTGTTGGCAAAGTGATGTCTCCACTTTTTAATATGCTGTCTAGGTTTCTCATAGCTATCTTTCCAAGTAGAAAGTGTCTTTTCATTTCCTGGCTGCAGAAACCATCTGCAAGGATTTTAGAACCCAAGAAAATAAAATCTGTCACTACTTCCACTTTTCCCCTTCTATCTGACATGAAGTGATGGGACTGGATGCCATGATCTTAGTTTTTTGAAAGCTGAGTTTCAAGCCAGCTTTTTTACTCTTCTCTTTCACTCTCATCAAGAGACTCTTTAATTTTACCATTAAAGTGGTATCATCTACATATTTGAGGTCCTGATATTTCTCCTGGCAATCTTGATTCCAGCTTATGATTCATCCAGCATCCATGCAGAGTATATGCATGATATACTCTGAATATAAGTTAAATAAGCAGAGTGACAATATACAGCCTTGACTTACTCCTTCCCAGATTTTGAACCATCAGTCATTTCATGTCTGGTTCTAACTATTGGTTCTTGACCCATATACAGGTTTCTCAGGAGATGGATAAGGTGGTCTGGTATGTCCATCTCTTTAAGAACTTTCCAAAGTTTGTTGTGATCCACACAGTCAAAGGCTTTAGTATAGTCATTGAAGCAGAAATAGATGTTTTTCTGAGACTCCCTTGCTTTCTCCATGATCGAACGAATGTTAGCAATTTGATGTATGGTTCCTCTGTCTTGTTGAACCCCAGTTTGTATATCTGGAAGTTCTAGATCCATTTATTGCCAAAGCCTAGTTTGGAGGATTTTTAATATAACCTTGCTAGTATTTGAGTGGTTTAAAATTTTTGGCATTGAACAATTTTGGGGATTGGAAGGAAAACTGACCTTTTCAGTCCTGTGGCGACTGCTGAGTTTTCCAAATTTACTGACACACTGAGTACAGCACTTTAACAGAAGCATTTTTAGGATTTTAAATAGCTCAGCTACAACTCCATCACCTCTACCAGGTTTGTTTATAGTAATGCTTCCTAAGGCCTGCTTGACTTCACACTCTAGGATGTTTGGCTTTAGATGAGTGATCATGCCATCGTGGTTATCCAGGCCATTAAGACCTTTTTTATGTAGTTCTACTGTGTATTACTGCCACCTCTTCTTAATCTCCTCAGCTTCTATTAGGTCCTTACCATTCCTGTCCTTTATCGTGCCCATCCTTGCTTGAAATGTTCCCTTGATATGTTCAGTTTTCATGAAGAGACCTCTAGTCTTTCCCATTCTGTTGTTTTCCTCTATTTCTTTGCATTGTTCATTTAAGAAGGCCCTCTCATCTCTCTCCTTGCTATTCCCTGGAACTCTGCATTCAGTTAGGTATATCAGTCGCTTTCTCCCTTGCCTTTTGTTTTTCTTCTTTCCTCAGTTATTTGTAAAGCCTCCTCAGACAACCACTTTGCCTTCTTGCATTTCTTTTTCTTTGAGATGGTTTTGGTCATTGCTTCTTGTACAATGTTATGAACTTCTGCCCATAGTTCTTCAGGCACTCTGACTATCAGATCTAATCCCTTCAATCTATTTGTCCTCTGCACTGTATAATCATAAAGGATTTGATTTAGGTCCTACCTGAATGGCCTAGTAGTTTTCTCTACTTGCTTAAATTTAAGCCTAATTTTGCAATAAGGAACTCTTGACCTGAGTCACAGTCAGCTCCAGGTCTTGTTTTCACTGACAGTATAGAGCTTCTCTATCTTTGGCTTCAAAGAATATAATCAGCCTGATTTCAGTATTGACCGTCTGGTGATGTCCATTTGTAGAGTCAGCTGTAGTGCTGTTGGAAAAACGTGTTTGATTTGACCAGCATGCTCTTTTGACAAAACTCTGTTAGCCTTTGTCTTGCTTCATTTTGTACTTTGAGGCCAAACTTGCCTGTTATTCTGGGCATCTCTTGACTTCCTGCTTTTGAATTCCAATCTCTTGTGATGAAAAGGACAAGACTACTGGAATGAGTTGGCATTTCCTCTCCAGTTGGAACTCTTCACTACGACCCAGGAAACCCTGCATGGCATGGCTCATCGCTTCATTGAGTTATGCAAGCCCCTTTGTCACAACAAGGCTATGATCCATGAAGGGGGATAATTTTACCATCCAGGTAAAATTGAAAAGTGACCATTTCAGGATTACTGCTAGGCTGTCAGTGATTCAGTTAGCTCTTGTTTTTCATAGTAGCGCTCATAGTGATCAGTTTTCAGCTTTCTCTGAGCTTCAGTTCAGTTCAGTTGCTCAGTCGTGTCTGACTTTTTGCGACCCTATGAATCGCAGCATGCCAGGCCTCCCTGTCCATCACCAACTCCCAGAGTTCACTCAGACTCACATCCATCGAGTCAGTGAGCTTAGTTTAAACTTTTTTCAATAAAGTATAGTTTGCTGCTGTGGATCCAGGGGCCACAGGGTCACCTTGAAAAGAATAAAGGATCACTTCAAGCTGGAAATAGCAAATAAGGTCATTTGAAACAGTTCTTCTGCTGAAGATGACTACAAAATCTAGACGAAAATTTTTGAAAGTGTTAAAGCATCATAGAGATAAACAATTGCGGGGGTTTACTAAGCTAGATTTTTGGAGAGGAAAGTGGAACCCCTTCTAATCTTGATCTTCTAACCCCTCCCTCAGGTCCCAGGCCCCAGGCCAGGACTTAAGGGCTACACAGTGGAAGTGCAGCTACAGGTGGCAGTTGAGGGACCGTTAGCACCCACAAGGTCTGGCAGGAGAAGTACTTTCCAGAAGAACAAAACATCTTTGTAGGTCCAAGCAGTTCTCTAACTATTTTTTAAAATACAATGCCCTGCAAAACAAAATCAAAATAACCAAAGTCATGGTCAATCCAACCATCTCAAAATTTTTCTACTGATGATATGAGGATGCATCTAATCAGAATCCAGCAGTTAACTGTTAATAGAGTAGAAAATACTAGTTTACTACATTGTATTATAAGTCAAAACAACAAGCACATTCTGTCCAATGGATAGTAATTTGGCCATGAAAATGAACTGCTTTTTCATGCAAAAACATGGATGACTTACAGAAAGATCGGTGGTGGTTTAGTCGCTAAGTTATATCCAGTTGTGACCCCATAGACTGTAGCCCATCAGGCTCCTCTGTCCATGAGATTCTTCAGGCAAGAGTACTGGAGTGGGTTACCATTTCCTTCTCCAGGGGATCTTCCCAACCCAGGAATCAAATCAAATCAAATCAAATCTTTGATTAGATTATTTTCCAACTGAGCTGTAAGGGAAGCCCACAGAAAGATTAAACTCAGCCGAAGAAGGCAGCCTGGTACTGTACCTATGAATGCTGCCATTTATACAAAATTCTAGAAAGTGGAAAAATAACCTACAATGGCAAACATCAGATTACTGATTTCCTGGAGCCAGGGCAAAGAGGGATTAAATGTAAAAGGGCACGAGGAATATTTTGGGGTGATGGAAATATTTTATGTCATGATTATGGTGGTGGTCACATGAGCGTTTGTGTTTGTCAGACTCATCAAATTTTACATTTAAAATGAATGCATTTCATTTTTTGTAAATTATACCTTAACAAAGTTGATTTGAAAAAGATATTATGTCCATTTCCCCTAAAACTTCTATTCTATATACTTTTCTCATCCAAACAATTCCAAGACTCGTTTAATATAATAATAATTATTGTATTATTTATTTTAAAAGGTGATCTCATTTACTGTGTGTGTTCTGCCAGTAATGATAATAACATTATCAACCATATTTTATTAAAGTGATATTCATGTTATTTAGTAAATGTCTTCTTTAGGACCTGCCTGACATGGGCAGCTACATCAAAACATGCTCCTGGAAGCATCCCAATAAAATTTTCTCATTGATTTATTCTTATTTGTTAAGAAACAATAGATGTGATAAATTTCATAATTTTAGTGCACTGTGAAATATACAAATGTATATATAAATGTGCATTAAAGGAGTAGGGGAGATTAGTGAATGCTGATTTCCATTTTAGTCTCTTTGGTTGGTATTATTACAAATAATAACTTGTTGAACTTAAGTTCTTTCTTATTACAAGTATAATTATAATTATGTTAACAAGATAGAACTAACAAGGGAAAAGATAAATATAAACAGCTCAAATGAAAGTATTTATATTATGAATCTTACAGGAAGAAATAAACAATGAAACAAACTTGGCATTTCTAAGAAGCCATAAAAACCACGATCCACGCTAGCTGATTCTCTTGCTTCTGTTAACAAGCCAGTCACTTTTGCACTCAGATTGAGAAAATCATTATTTCTTTTGTTGGTTGTAATTCTGCTGATGCTGGTACTCTTGTTATCACAATCCTGTAACTCAGTTGACCAAGATGGATTGTAGACTCTGGGTCTTCACTGATAACCTTTACTGACCTTGTAAGAGTCGCAGATCCTCATTATGACAAAAGTTCAAAGTGCTTCATGAAACAAAATGTTGTGTCACAAACATGTGATTCTGAGACCATTAGACTGAAAAGAGGTTGCTATGCCATGAGAAACCATGCTATTTAAACCAACAATTTTCCTTGAAGAACCCAGTGTCAAATATGCACATGGGTGCTTATTCCCCAGCAGGGCACATCTAGCTCCCAACCCCTGCATCCCTTGTACCCCGAGGAAATTAAGGCATGCCTTAAATTCTGATAATACCTGAGTCAACATAAAAAGCACTAAATCTTATACATATCTGTGTTGACATAGATTGAGATCCTTTCTAGCTCTCATAGCAAAATTGAATTCCTGCATACAAGAATTATATGCAATATATAATCTCTTAAATCTTTTTACCAATGATTTCTTAGCATTAAATCCAGAGAATTATGTTTCAGGAATGTGAATATATTCATGAAGAAAATAATGTTATGAAACCCAGAGAAGCAGCTTTTTATTGGTATTCATAAAACCAAATCCTTATTTTCTGGAAGAGTAAAGCTATGATGACATTCCCTGCAGTAGCTTCACCAATTAGTTCATAAATTTCCTTAAGTGTCCACCCACAGTATCACGAAGCCTGTTTTATATGCTCTGCTGGAGCACTGGGGGAGGAAACACTGGAAGGGGGTATTTTGCCCCCAAGTTATGTACCTTTGAGTTATTTTTAAATGGGAATCAAAGAAGAACACAATGTGTGCATCATATACATGTGTGTACATTATCCACCTGTCTGTCTTCATTGTCATCAACATCATCTATCTACTGTAGCTAAATACAGAGATTAACCAGAATTAGGTGGATTATAAGGTGTGATTAACATACTTTAAAAAAACCTCTGCTGGTACTGCCATAGTCCTCTGCTTCTTTTCAAATAAGGGGCCTAATTTGACTTGTGTTAGACATTGACTAGGCACAGGTAACTCCTCCTGCAACAAGAGTATAGAAAGAACTTGCTCTGTGTGAGTCTCAAAGGACTTCCTTTGATCTTCAGTATTTTCCCCACGACCTTTTCATTTTAGGGAAAGCCATAGTCTGCAGTTGACACTGGTAGAAGGATTTAGGATATCTTTTTAGTGTACTTGTTTGTTTTTACCAAGTCCCCTTACCAGTCAGGATCTGAGGACCAAGCTGATACCCTAAGGAGGAGCCTCTGGCACTTGGTACTCACCTTCTGTCTTCATAGGGCCATCTTACAGGAGTTGTAACCTTTCTCTGCCTCCTAGCCTCCATCAGGCACATCCCAGGCCATATGTACATGTTTCCATAAACTTGAACCTTGAAAAAACAGGACTGAGGTCTCAGTCTTTTCTCTCTAGAAGACTTCTTGTGTGCCCATGAAAACAACCACCTCATTTTAGAAAACTTCAAGCTCATAGGAAATAATAGAAAAAAGAACACATATGTATATAATAGTATATAATTGTATAACTTTGCTGTACAACAGAAATTAACACAACACTGTAAATCAGCCACACTTCAATTAAGAAAAAATTGAAAAAAAAGTTAAGCTCCATATAATAATAGCAGTGGAGAGGTATATTACGTGAAGATACCTGCCTACTCTCCAGACCCTCACCAAACCAGAGACATGTTAAATCTGTCCATGTAGAGCCCGTCCACCTCCCTCAAACAGGGAGCATAACAGGAAAGCTGAAGATCAGAGTTTAAAGCTGCTTCCTATGTGTCTTACCTGAAAAAATTAAGATACAAACTCAAGTGTATATATATTCTTATTTAACATTAAAATGATCTTTAAAATTTTATTCTCTCAAATATTTAGGTAAAATTGATTGCTTAGGAAAGATTCTTGTTTAATCTGTGGTTTTGCCTAAATGCTCACCCATTGTCAATGTGGGTGTAAATACTTAAGTTTGAAAAGCATGGAAATGATTATTAACTTGCCAGAAGTACAAAGCACATGCTTTAGAAACTCATGGGAGGGAAAGTCCATTTCTTTCTTTTTTTTTTTAACTTTATTTTAACTTTATTTTACTTTACAATACTGTATTGGTTTTGCCATACATTGACATGAATCTGCCATGGGTGTATACATGCTCCCAATCCTGAATCCCCCTCCCACCTCTCACCTCATATCATCTCTCTGGATCATCCCCGTCCACCAGCCCCAAGCATCCTGTAACCTTTATCGAACATAGACTGGCGCTTCATTTCTTACACGATAGTATACATGTTTCAATGCCATTCTCCCAAATCATCTCACCCTCTCCCTCTCCCTCAAGAGTCCAAAAGTCCGTTCTATACATCTGTGTCTCTTTTGCTGTCTTACATACAGGGTCATCATTACCATCTTTCTAAATTCCATATATATGTGTCAGTATACTGTATTGGTGTTTTTCTTTCTGGCTTACTTCACTCTGTATAATCGGCTCCAGTTTCATCCATCTCATTAGAACTGATTCAAATGTATTCTTTTTAATGGCTGAGTAATACTCCATTGTGTATATGTACCACAGCTTTCTTATCCATTCATCTGCTATTTCATCCACCTCTTTAGAACTGATACAAATGTATTATTTTTAATGGCCGAGTAATACTCCATTGTGTATATGTACCACTGCTTTCTGATCCATTTGTTGCTGATGGACATCTAGGTTGCTTCCATGTCCTGGCTATTATAAACAGTGCTGCGATGAACATTGGGGTACATGTGTCTCTTTCAATTCTGGTTTCCTCAGTGTGTATGCCCAGCAGTGGGATTGCTGGGTCATAAGGCAGTTCTATTTCCAGTTTTTAAAGGAATCTCCACACTGTTCTCCATAGTGGCTGTACTAGTTTGCTTTCCCACCAACAGTGTAAGAGGGTTCCCTTTTCTCCCCACCCTTTCCAGCATTTATTGCTTGTAGACTTTTGGATCGCTGCCATTCTGACTGGTGTAAAATGGTACCTCATTGTGGTTTTGATTTGCATTTCTCTGATAATGAGTGACGAGCATCTTTTCATGTGTTTGTTAGCCATCCATATGTCTTCTTTGGAGAAATATCTATTTAGTTCTTTGGCCCATTTTTTGATTGGGTCATTTATTTTTCTAGAATTGAGCTGCATAAGTTGCTTGTATATTTTTGAGATTAGTTGTTTGTCAGTTTCTTCATTTGTTATTATTTTCTCCCATTCTGAAGGCTGTCTTTTCACCTTGCTTATAGTTTCCTTTGTTGTGCAGAAGCTTTGAATTTTAATTAGATCCCATTTGTTTATTTTTGCTTTCATTTCCAGTAATCTTGGAGGTGGATCATAGAAGATCCTGCCGTGATTTATGTCAGAGAGTATTTTGCCTATGTTCTCCTCTAGGAGTTTTATAGTTTCTGGTCTTACATTTAGATCTTTAATCCATTTTGAGTTTATTTTTGTGTATGGTGTTAGAAAGTGTTCTAGTTTCATTCTTTTACAAGTGGTTGACCAGTTCTCCCAGCACCACTTGTTAAAGAGATTGTCTTTAATCCATTGCATATTCTTGACTCCTTTGTTGAAGATAAGGTGTCCATAGGTGTGTGGATTTATCTCTGGGCTTTCTATTTTGTTCCATTGATCTATGGCTTTTAAGATCTACTCTCTGAGCAGCTTTTGAATATAAAAATATGGTATTAATAATCACAGTAACCATGCTGCTTTACATTACATTCCCATGGTTTATTTCATAACTGAGAGTTTGTACTTTTGACCACATTCACCCATTGTACCCCACCTCACCCCCTATCTCTGACAACCACCAATGGTTTTCACTGTACCTATGAGTTCAGGTTTCTTGTTCTTTTTTCTTTCTTCCTTCCTCCCTCTTCTCTTTCTTCCTGATTCCATATGAAAGTGAGATAATACAGTATTTTTCTCTGACATTTCACTTAGCATGATGCCCTCAAGTTTTAGTAGACATGAAAACAACCTAAGTGTTCATCCATGTTGTCACTTGTGGCAAGATTTCCTTCTTGTTTTATGGCTGTATGATATTTTATTGTATATTTCAATGTGTGTGTATATACACACACACATTTTATCTATCCATTCACCTATCAGTGGACACTTAAGTTGCTTCCATTTCTTGGCTATGGTAAATAATGCTGCAGGGAACATGGAGGTGCCTATACTTCTTGAGTTTAAGCCTTCATTTCATTTGGATCAATATCAAGAAGTGAAATTTCAGGATCATATGGTAATTCTATTTTTAGTTTTTTTGAGAAATCTACATTCTGGGTATTTTCTGATAAATAATTTTATAGATGTTGATGAAGTTCAGTTTACTAATTATTTGTCTAGAAATCTTTGTCCAGTCAAGTTTTCAAAGATACTCTTCTATATTTTTTTCTAGAATCTTCTAGAGATATTTAAATAACTAATCCCCCACACTCAAGCCCAGAATGCAACCTCTTCTACAGGCTGTGAGGTCAAGCAAAGTCTTGATGCACAAGGAGAATGTGGAGGGTTTGGTAGCTTTGCAGGTCTTTAGCACTAGAGTCTCATCATTCCCAGCATGGTCAGTCAGTGAGAGGAGTTTCAAGGTTCTAATTTTGGTGTTATTTTTGGAGATGACTTAGGTTTCTGTAGTCTTGGCTTCCTTGAGAATCAGAGTCATGCTTTGTAGCAAAGGCTGCCAAGTTAAACTTTTCTCTGGGTGAGAAAGCACGTGTTTACCCACGTGCAAACCTGAGCTTTAGTGTCTTGCTGTAATTGCATCTGTAAAACCTCTTCCTCAAATATTACTCTTTGCCTCCGTGGAAAAACAGCATCTTTAGCAAAAAAAAAAGGACAAGTGGGCAAAGGTTTCCCCCACACCACCAGAAGGGTAACATTTAAAAATGGAAATGGCTTGTGTAACCTACTTTTCTTTGCTTTTAAAATAACAGCTCCTAGATTTGCATTTGTTTTTAATTCTTGGCCCTCTGACCCCTGCTCCTGTTTGACTTGATAAATTCCATCTCTCTTTCCACAGGCAACTATTTAATCCTGAGCTTTTTGTAACTATTTCATCAAAATGGTTTTAGGTAAGTTACCAGTTCTTCAGACTGGGAACTTTGTATTTGGAAAAATAAAAGTATCTCCCAGTAATATTTCACCACATGGATTTCCAAGTTTAAATTATATTTTTTGTCATTGTTGTTGTCACTTGGTCCTGCACTGACTCTTTGTAATCCCATGGACTGCATCATGCCAGGCTTCTCTGTCCTCCACTTTCTTCTGGACCTTGTTCAAATTCATGTCCACTTAGTCGGTGATGCTATCTAACCATCCCATCCTCTAATACTAACTACTATCCATAATTAGGCGGTATGGAGAATATAACACACAACAAAGGCTCTAACTACTTAAATACACATGTGTACACATGTGTGTGTGTGAGAGAGAGAGAGAGAAAGAGAGAGCTCAGTCATGTCTGACTCTTTGTGACCCCATGGACTATAGACCACCAAGATCCTCTGTCCATGGGATAATCCCAAGCAAGAGTACTGGAGTGGGTTGCCATTCCTTTCTCCAGGGGACCTTCTAGACCAAGGGATGGATCAAATCTTCATCTCTTGCATCTCCTGAACTGGCAGACAGATTATTTACCACTGCACCACCATGTGTATGCATGCATAAATCTTACAAGAATATAGAGAAAAGTCATGGTTTGAAAACAAAATGATTTCTACATTGAGAATGACTGCTGGAAATACAAGAAGAGTCATTGTTATGTTACTTGTATTAGTGAGAAAAAAAAGAGCACCACAGAAAGATTCAGGATCCCTGACAATGTGCTTGTGGTTACATGACAAACAGTAGAAATCAATATGCATGCACCACACAAACACTAATTAAACATGTCTTGCATTATTTTTCAACATATGAGCTTTTATTCATCCTATTTTTCTTGATTACCAAAGCATGCATAATTATTGTAACAGTTCAAGCAATATAGAAATGTATAAATTTTATTTTTTTAATTTTATTTTTACTTTATTCTACTTTATAATACTGTATTGGTTTTGCCATACATTTTAAAAAATAATAGCTCTTTTCCCTAATAGTTCCATACCCAAGAAAATCAATGTCAATAGTCTAGTTTGTATCACTTTATTCCAATATATAAAAACATGTACAGACAGAATTTGTTTTGCTTTTTCTTTAAAACAGAAACTGAATCATACTATGCATGTATTACCCTGAAATTTACTTTTGTCACTTATTAATATGTCAAAGACATTTTCTAGGTATTTGTGTATATGTACATTGTATAATGTTGATTTATTTTTTCTACTTACATATTGTGCTCAGTTGCTCCAATTGTGTCTGATACTGATTCTTTGTCAGTCGCTTCATTCTCAGTCCAAGATCAAGGGCCTGGCAGGTTGGTGTCTAGTAATACCTCTCATCATATCCTCACCTAGCCTTTCATCTGTGCACTCACATTCTCAGTATCTCTTCCTCGTCATATAAGGACAATAATCCTATCCAAGCCAGGCTTCAGCAATATGTGAACCGTGAACTCCCTGATGTTCAAGGTGGTTTTAGAAAAGGCAGAGGAACCAGAGATCAAATTGCCAACATCTGCTGGATCATGGAAAAAGCAAGAGAGTTCCAGAAAAACATCTATTTCTGCTTTATTGACTATGCCAAAGCCTTTGACTGTGTGGACTACAATAAACTGTGGAAAAATCTGAAAGAGATGGGAATACCACACCACCTGACCTGCCTCTTGAAAAACCTGTATGCAGGTCAGGAAGCAACAGTTAGAACTGGACATGGAACAACAGACTGGTTCCAAATAGGAAAAGGAGTACATCAAGGCTGTATATTGTCACCCTGTTTATTTAACTTCTATGCAGAGTACATCATGAGAAACGCTGGACTGGAAGAAACACAAGCTGGAATCAAGATTGCTGGGAGAAATATCAATCACCTCAGATATGCAGATGATACCACCCTTATGGCAGAAAGTGAAGAGGAGCTAAAAAGCCTCTTGATGGAAGTGAAACAGGAGAATGAAAAAAATTGGCTTAAAGCTCAACATTCAGAAAACGAAGGTCATGGCATCTGGTCTCATCACTTCATGGGGAATAGATGGGAAAACAGTGGAAATAGTGTCAGACTTTGCTTTTTGGGCTCCGAAATCACTGCATATGGTGACTGCAGCCATGAAATTAGAAGATGCTTACTCCTAGATAGTATATTCAAAAGCAGAGACATTACTTTGCCGACTAAGGTCTGTCTAGTCAAGGCTATGGTTTTTCCAGTGGTCATGTATGGATGTGAGAGTTGGACTGTGAAGAAGGCTGAGTGCCAAAGAATTAATGCTTTTGAACTGTGGTGTTGGAGAAGACTCTTGAGAGTCCCTTGGACTGCAAGGAGATCCCACCAGTCCATTCTGAAGGAGATCAGCCCTGGGGTTTTTTTGGAAGAAATGATGCTAAAGCTGAAACTCCAGTACTTTGGCCACCTCATGAGAAGAGTTGATTCATTGGAAAAGACTCTGATGCTGGGAGGGATTGGGGGCAGGGGGAGAAGGGGACGACAGAGGATGAGATGGCTGGATGGCATCACAGACTCAATGGACCTGAGTCTGAGTGAACTCCGAGAGATGGTAATGAACAGGGAGGCCTGGCGTGCTCTGATTCATGGGGTCGCAAAGAGTCAGACATGACTGATCGACTGAACTGAACTGAACTGAATCCTATCGGATTAGGACCCCATACTTACGACCTTATTTAACTGTAATTATCTTGTTAAACTCCCTGCATCAAAATACAGTCACATTGGGAGTTAGGGCTTCAACCTATGAATCTTGGAGAACACAATTCAGTCCATAATAGTCACCAATTCCTCTATTTGTTGGAACATTTAGTTTGTTTTTTGATCAATTTGACTATGATTTTCAAAATCTTACTTTTTATAAAAATGGTTCCCATTTATCATACAAATATATAACACAAAAAATACAATGAATAGTAGGACATATGATGAACCAAATACTTCTGTGCCCAAATAATCACTGGTAATCTCTGGTAAACGTCATCCCAGACAGATATATGCAAATAGACGAAAGGACAAGTGTGTGGGTAAGTAGGTAGATAACTGGATGGATAGATTAAAAAAATAGATAAGCACATCTACAGGAAAGCACACACATGCTATTTTCATTGAAAAGGCTAAATTTGCTATAACTCAAACTTAATTTAAAAAAGAAACATGAAAATATATAATTCAATGAAATTTGGAATGTTTTTTCTTCACATCAGGAATAAGAGTTTCTAAAAGATTACTCAGACTTTTTAAACTGTTTGAAAAAGGTTAAAAGGCTATGGTCATTCTGTTTACATATTTCAACCTTACATGATATTTGTTAATCTCGTATGAATGAAAAAGAGAAAATTCATGCTCTTGGATTTCCAACACCCATGTTCATTTAAATAAACCATAGTAAAACTTAAAATAAATTGATATCCAATTCTGAATCTATACTTCCCACATTAACTTAGGTCCAATTTAAAAAGCTCACTAGCAATATTTTTGTTAGGGCTTCTCCAATCCTGAATTCCTTATGTTGATTAACCTTTGAGAGCAGGAATTTATCTTCAAGTATGTTTATCAAGGCATGCTCAGCATTCACTGAGTTCCTGCATGTCTGAGAATCTCTCTCTTTTGAAGAAAATTTGACTTGATGTAAAATTTCTGGGGCACATTTTCTTTCCTTTATAAATTCGCAAGTATTGCTCCCATATCTGTTGGCATAAAGACTGGTGAAGATTACTTTCTTTTCTTCTACGTAACTGGTTTTCTCTATCTTGTTAGTCACATACATATTTCTATGTTTACTCTGAAAATTTAAAATTCTTCAGAAGAAAATAGGAAAAATATTCTCTGACATAAACCACAGCAAGATCTTTCTGACCCACTTCCTAGAGTAATGAAAATATAAATAAAAATAAACAAATGAGACCTAAGTAAATTTAAAAGCTTTTGCACAGCAAAGGAAACCATAAACAAGATGAAAAGACAGTCCTCAGAATGAGAGAAAATATTTGCAAATGAAGCAACTGACAAAGGATTAATCTCCAAAATATACAAGCAGCTCAATATAAAAAAGCAAACAATCCAATCCAAAAAAAAAAAAAAAAGAATGGAAGACTTAAATGACATTTCTCCAAAGAAGACATACAGATGGCCAACAAATGCATGAAAAGATCCTCAGCATCAGTCATTATGAGAGAAATGCAAATCAAAATTACACGAGCTATCACCTTACACCAGCCAGAGTGGCTATCATCAAAAACTCTACAAACATTAAATTCTGAAGAGGATGTAGAAAAAGGGACCCTTTCTACACTGTTGGTGGGAATGTAAATTGACACAGTCAGTATGGAGAACAGTACAGAGGTTCCCTAAGAAACTAGGAATAAAATTGCCATCTGAGCCAGCAATCCTTCTTCTGGGCATACACCCTGAGAAAACTACCATTCAAAAAGATACATGTACCTCAACTTTCACTGCAGTGCTATTTACAATACCCAAAGCAACCTAAAGGTACACCAACAGATGAACAGATAAAGAAGATGTGGTATGTAAACACAATGGAATATTACTTAGCCATAAAAAGGAATGGAATTGGGTCAGTTTTACAGATGTGGATGAATTATAGTCTGTTATACAGAGTGAAGTTAGAAAAAGAAAAGCAGCTATCATATATTAATGCATATAAATGGAATCTAAACAATGATACTGATGAACCTATTTGCTGGGCAGGTGGACAATGGGCTTGTGGATGTGCGAGTAGGGAGGGGAGGGTGGGGCAACCTGAGAGAGCCGTGCTGATATATATATATATACCATGTGCAAAACAGATGGCTAGTGGGAAGCTGCTGGGTAGCACAGGCAGCTCACCTCGGTGCTCTGTGATGACCTGGAGGGGTGAGATGGGGAGAATGATAGGCAGACTCCTGAGAGAGGGTGTTCTTGTACTGATAGCTGATTCACATAGTTGTACTATAGCAGAAACTAACACAACATTGTAAAGCAATTATACCCCTGTTAAAAAATAAATTAAAAAATTGATTACTCCACCAGCAAGTACAGAAATGTTGAGCAATATTTATTTTTCTCAGATAACACTCCCTCCATAGTTAACCATCAACTTTTTAATGGTTAATCTCTCCATATCTTTTTCTAAACTATATACATATATGCAACATTTATGCCCATCTTCTTATCTCTCTTTTAAAATGTTAACATATGTTCTGCACCCTTCATTACTAAAAAATTAACAAAGTACTTTCTGGAGCTCACTCTGTAGTAGTATGAACAGATAGTCTTTATTCTTATAGGAAAAAAAAGCAAAAAGCAGTTTAATGAAATATAATGAACATACAGTAAAACCACATATATTTAAAATGTTCACATTTTCTAGATATTTGTATATATGGAATCATACAATGTATACCTTTCCCCTCAGATTCTGTCACTCAGAACACTTATTTGTAGAGTCATTGTGTATCTGTATGCATCAATAATTGACTTCTTTTTATTGCTGAGTCATATTCAACTTTCTGGATACACCATAAGCTGTTTATAAACTCACCTTTTGAGGGACATTTGGGTTGTTTTCTGGTTTGACTGTTAAAAATAAGCATTTGTATATCAGTCTTTGTATGAATATACAGTTTCATTTAGTCTTCCCTAGTGGCTCAGATGGTAAAGAGTCTGCCTGCAATGCGGGAGACCTGGGTTCGATCCCTAGGTCAAGAAGATCTCTTGGAGAAGGGAATGGCTACCACTCCTGTATTCTTGCCTGGGAAATCGCATGGACAGAGGAGCGTGGCAGGCCCCAATGCATGAGGTCACAAAGAGTCACATACAACTGAGCAACTAACACACTCATATACCAGTTTAAAGTCTCACCAGCAATGTGCGAAAAATCCAGTTTCTTCACACTGTCACCAACATGTGGTGTGTGAGGGCAGTTTTTCCAATTTTACCTTTCTAGATAGTAGTATTAATGATTACTCATTATGGTTTTAATTTGCATTTCCGTAATGACTAATGCTGTTGAGCATATTTTTGTGGGCTTATTTGCCATCTGTATATCCTCTTCGGGGAGGGGTCTGTTCAAGTTGTCTGCCCACTTGAAAAATTAAGCTTTTGATTTTCTTACTGAGTTTTCAGAGTTCACTGTATCTTCTAGATACAGGTCCTTTATCAGATGTATGCTTTGTAAATGTCTTCTCTGTCAATTATCTCTTCATTTTTAGAAAAGTGTCTTTCAAAGAGCAGAAGCTTTAAATTTTGATCAAGACCAATTATCATTTTTTTTTAATTTTATGGATTTCACTTTAGCTGTCATGTCTAAAAAATATGCTGTATCCCAAGAGCACGAAGAGTTGGGATTGTGTGTTATTTGTTGTTTTCCCCTTGCTGCTTTTAATATTTGTTCTTTGTGTTTCGTCTTTGTTAATTTGATTAATATATGTCTTGGGATGTTTCGCCTTGGGTTAATCCTATTTGGAACTCTCTGGGTTTTTTGGACTTGGGTGATTATTTCCTTCCCCATTTTAGGGAAGTTTTCAACTATTATCTCCTCAAGTATTTTCTCATGGTCTTTCTTTTTGTCTTCTTCTGGGACTCCTATAATTCGAATGTTGGAGTGTTTCATATTGTCCTGGAGGTCTCTGAGGTTGTCCTCATTTCTTTGAATTTGTTTTTCTTTTTCCCTCTCTGATTCATTTATTTCTACCATTCTATCTTCTATTTCACTAATCCTATCTTTTGCCTCCATTATTCTACTATTTGTTGCCCCCAGAGTGTTTCTGATCTCATTTATTGCATTATTCATTATATATTGACTCTTTTTTATTTCTTCTAGGTCCTTGTTAAACCTTTCTTGCATCTTCTCAGTCCTTGTCTCTAGGCTATTTATCTGTGATTCAATTTTGATTTCATGATTTTGGATCATTTTCACTATCAATATTCGGAATTCTTTCTCAGGTAGATTCCCTATTACTTCCTCTTTGGTTTGGTTTGGTGGACATTTCTCCTGTTCCTTTACCTGCTGAGTATTCCTCTGTCACTTTATCTTGGTTGTATTGCTGCATTTGGGGTGGAAAGGCCATTTCTGTTTGGAGAATATCAAGGCAAATTTGAAGGAGTTATTTTCAAAAATGGCATCAATGGCACAGACTTGAGCTGACCACGTGCACAAATGTTTGATCCAAATGCAGTGCTTCTCCCTTCTTAGTCCTTCTGCGTATGTCCAAGATGGCATTTTGAATTACCAAAGAAAGTCAAGGGAGGATATGATGAAGAGTGTGATACAGTTGTATTTGAAGAACTGGAGACTGTTTTGGCTGAATTATGTCAGGTTTGTGATGTCACTGCAAAGTGGTGACTCTCAGTGTCAGGGCCACTGATGATAGAAACTCTCCTGTCACATGAGTTTCTGTGAAAAGAAAGACCCTTTTTTCTCACTCAGAAATCAGAATGCAGACTTTCTCTCTGCTTGCTTTCATAATGGGGATATATCAGTAAAATCTACTTATTATCTCCCTTGTGATATTTTCAGCCATTGCTAGGCATAAAGTAATGGACACATTATTTTATGACAGATTGTGGTATTGTGATATTCTAGTTCTATAATTTCATCATTTATTTTTTAAATCTTTAAATAGAGGATAATTGCATTAAAATGTGTTGGTTTCTGCAACAACATGAATCCACCATAAGTATGCATATGTCACCTTCCTCTTGAATCTCCCTCCACCCCCTATCCCATCCCACCCCTCTAGATTGTCACAGAGCATCTGGCTGAGCTCCCTGTGTTATACAGCAACTAGCTATCTATTTTACATATGGCATAGTATGTTTCCATGCTACGCTCTTACTTTGTCCCACTCTTTCCTTCCCCTGCTGTATCCACAATCTGTCCTCTATGTCTGTGTCTCTGTTCCTGCCCTGCAAATAGGTTCATCAGTGCCAGCTTTCTAGATTCCATATATATGTGTTCAGTTCAGTTTAGTCACTCAGTCATGTCTGACTCTTTGTGACCGCATGAACAGCAGCATGCCAGGCCTCCCTGTCTGTCACCATCTCCCAGAGCTTGCTCAAACTCATGTCCGTTGAGTCAGTGATGCCCTCCAACCATCTCATCTTCTGTTGTCCCCTTCTACTTCTGCCTTCAATCTTTCCCAGCATCAGGGTCTTTTCCAATGAGTCAGTTCTTCACATCAAGTGGCCAGTTATTGGAGTTTAAGCATCAGTCCTTCCAATCAATATTCAGGACTGATCCTCGGATCTCCTTGCAGTCCAAGGGACTCTCAAGAGTCTTCTCCAAAACCACAGTTCAAAAGCATCAATTCTTTGGTGCTCAGTTTTCTTTATGGTCCAGCTCTCACATCCATACCTGACTACTGAAAAAAACATAGTTTTGAGTATACAGACCTTTGTTGGGAAAACAATGTCTCTGCTTTTTAATATGCTGTCTAGGTTTGTCATAGCTTTTCTTCCAAGGAGCAAAGGACTTTTAATTTCACAGCTGCAGTCACCATCTGCAGAGATTTTGGAGCCCAAGAAAATAAAGCGTCTCATTATTCCCATTATTTCCCTATCCATTTGCCATGAAGTGATGGGACTGAATGCTATGATCTTTGTTTTTTGAATGTTGAGTTTTAAGCCAGCCTTTTCACTCTCCTCTTTCAGTTTCATCAAGAGGCTCTCTAGTTCCTCTTCGCTTTCTGCCATAAGGGTGGTGTCATCTGCATATCTGAGGTTATTGATATTTCTCCTGGCACTTGATTCCAGCTTGTGCTTCATCCAGTTGAGCATTTCTCATGATGTATTCTGCATATAAGTTAAATAAGCAGGATGAAAACATAAGGCCATGATGTATTCCTTTCCCGATTTGATACCAGTCCATTGTTCCATGTCTGGTTCTAACTGTTGCTTCTTGACCTGCAAACAGATTTATCAGGAGACAGGTAAAGTGGTCTGGTATTCCCATCTCTTTAACTTTTCCACAATTTCATGTGTGGACAGTCAAAGGCTTTAGCCTAGTCAATGAAGCAGAAGTAGGTGCTTTTCTGGAATTCTCTTGCTTTCTCTGTAATCCAACAGATGTTGGCAATTTGGTCTCTGGTTCCTCTGCCTTTTCTAAATCCAGCTTGAACATCTGGAATTTCTTGGTTCACATACTGTTGAAGTCTAGCTTGGAGAATTTTGAGTGTTACTTTGTTAGCATGTGAGATGAGTACAATTGTGTGGTAGTTTGAGCAGTCTTTGACATTGCCCTTCTTTGGGATTAGAATGAAAACTGACTTTTTCCAGTCCTGTGGCTACAGCTGAATTTTCCAAAACTGCTGGCATATTGAATATAGCACTTTCACAGCATCATCTTTTAGGATTTGAAATAGCTGAGCTGGAATTCTATCACCTCCACTAGCTTTGTTTGTAGTGATGCTTCCTAAGGCCCACTTGACTTCACACTCCAAAATGTCTGGCTCTGGGTGAGTGATCATACCATCATGGTTATCTGGGTCATTAAGATCGTTTTTGTATAGCTCTTCTGTGTATTCTTGCCACCTGTTCTTAATATCTTCTGCTTCCGTTAGGTCCATTTTGTTTCTGTCCTTTATTGAGCCCATCTTTGCATGAAATGTTCCCTTGGTATTCTCATTTTCTTGAAGAGATCTGTAGTCTGTTCCATTCTATTGTTTTCCTCTATTTCTTTGCATTGATCACTGAGGAAGGCTTTCTTATCTCTCCTTGCTATACTTTGGAACTCTGCATTCAGATGGATATAGCTTTCCTTTTCTCCTTTGCCTTTCACTTGTCCTTTTTGTAGCTCTTTGTAAAGCCTCCTCAGACAACCATTTTGCCTTTTTGCATTTCTTTTATGTATTAATATATAATATTTGTTTTTTTCATTTTGACTTACTTCACTCTGTGTAACAGGCTCTGGGTTCGTCCACCTCACCAGAACTGACTCAAATCTATTCCTTTTTATGGCTGAGTAATATTCTATTGTGTATATGTACCACAACTTCTTTATTTATTCATCTGTGGATGGACATCTTGGTTGCTTCCATACCCTGGTTATTTTAAATATTGCTGCAGTGAACATTGGGGTACATGGGTCTTTTTGAATTATTGTTTTCTCAGGACATTTACTCAATAGTAGGGTTGCTGGATCATTTAGTAGTTTTATTCCTAGTTTGTTTTTTTTTTTTTAAAGAATCTCCATACTGTTTTCTATAGTTGCTATATCATTTTAAACTCCTACCAACAGTGCAAGAGGGTTCCCTTTTCTCTACACCCCATCCAATATTCATTGTTTGTAGATTTTTTTTTATGATGTCTGTTCTGACCCCTGTGAGGTGATAACCTCATTGTAGTTTTGATTTGCATTTCTCTGATAATGAGTGATGTTGAGCATTTTTCTATATGCTTATTTGTCACCTCTATGTCTTCTTAGGAGAAATGTCTGTTTAGGTCTTCTGCCCATTTTGTGATTGGGTTGTTACTTTTTCTGATGTTTGAGCTGCATGAGCTGTTTGTATATTTTGGAGACGAATCCTCTGTTAGTTGCTTCATGTGCAATTCTTTTCTCCCATTCTGAGATCTTCATAATTTCTTAACTTTCATAATGCTTTTTTTTTTGCTTCTTCATCTACCTGATTACCCTATGAAATAATGATGTTCCCTAGAAGCCACATTTCGAGGCAGAGTCTGCATGCTAAAGTTTTACTGGGAGATACAATTCAAGGCATCATGGATGAAAGAGAAAGGGAAATGAGGCAGGGGAGGAGGCAAAGCAGATGCAAAGTGGCATGTTGTAAAGCTGATTAACTTTACAACAGTACACAACTGGTTGTTTGGTCACCTAGGATGGCTGCCACATAGGATGTCAGCAGCGTGAAATACTATATCTTGGAATAATCTTGAAGGAAGGAAGGAAGCAAAACTATCTGCTAATGATTGCCCATATCCATTGGTCAGAGTTCAACATTCACTTCAAGAGGTGTTAATTCCTCTCACCTTCCAGGCTGACCCATCAGACTGCCCAAGGCAGCATTCAAGGAAGCCAGATCATATGCAGTAATGTTTAACACTGTATCTGGGTCCAGAAGTAGAGGGAGGAGCCAGCATCTTTATGCCCATCCCCTCGAGTTAGACCTGGACCAGAACTGCTGCTGCTCCCAGAGTAGCAGGTGTGACAGTCACCGTGCTCAGAGCCCAGCCCTCACCTCAGGGGAGGCTGAGACAGTCAGCAGTATTAGGAGAGCAGATGGCAGTGAGAGTGGTGGGGGTGTCCACTGTAGAAGTGGTCAAGTCTCGGGGGCAGGTGGGCTTACAAATACAAGGAAGTGCATGAACTCAGGTTTATATGCTCTGAGGTCTTCTTCATATAAAAAACACAGGATAAATGCTTGAATTTTTTCTTTTCAATTATTTTTCAGAACAGGGCCTTAGCTCTATGGATCCTCCGAGGATGATCAATGAGCGTTTTAAATTTTGGTTTGTTTTTTTTTAGAGAGGTAGGCATATTCTAACAAATCCATGGGTTTTTAAAAACTGAATTGATTTATCTCAATCCATTGAAATTTGTATTTCATATAAATGCATATTTTAGAAATGTCCAGATTGTCCCTTCTTTGGCCAGTGGAAGTCATCTCAAGTTATTTCCTAACTTCTGCTGACATGCTTTTGGAAGTCTTTGAGAATTTCTTTGCTTTGTGGTGTGACAAAGTATCTTGCACATTTCCTGCCTCAGACCTGGAATCAGCCACGTCTGCAGGCAGCCCTGGTTCATTTTTGTGGGAATAATATTCAGAGCCACACTCTGGATACTAAGGTAAAATAGCAGAATATTGAAGGTAATCTCAGTGTTACAAAAATTTTATTAAGTAAAAACCTTCAAAAAATAGAAAAGTTAGATTCTCAACAGGTAAACCAAATTTTTTAACAAATGCATGTCATGGAAATGTATATATATTTCAAATCTAGAGGAAAATTCAAAATTTTACTTCAGTGATTTAGCATACTCCTATTTAAAGGCTCCTTAGGAGACTTTTCATTCTGTTGATCAACAAAACATTACTTGGGTACTTTGTATTTCAAAGTTTTAGGCCCTCTGAGCACTCATAGGTTTCTAAAAAGTGTACATGGTCCTGAAAATGGGAGCTTGAGACTAGCTAGGAATCTGTGTATGAACATTTTACAAAGAAAGTTCTCTTAAATGGCTAAGTATAAATGGGCCCAGGGAGAACTAGGCAGTGAGTGGGAGGAATAGAGATTTATTTATTTACCAAACAGCTATTTATCTTTCATTTGCTGAGCTCTGCCCTGGAGAATTCAAATGCAAAGGTTCATTTAAATACAAAGTTTATCCCTCCAGGTATTTTCAGATAATTTGAAAGAAAGAGAAGAAAATAATTAAAATACTGTGTCTTAAGTAGTTACTGGGTTGCTAAATTCCATAGACAGAAGGAGAGACCTACAGCCAAGGTGGAGTGCTACTAGGAACAAGAAGTGTTAAACTTGGGCTTAAAGTATAACTTCCCCAGTCTGTGGAGAAAAGAATCAAACTGTAGAAAAAAGCATGGGCAAAGCCACAGAGATGAGTAAGGGAATGGTCCCAATGGAAAGGCAAGATGCTTTTCTTGTGTGTTTTGAAAACACACAAGACAGGTAGTCTTGCAAAGACAATAGAGGAAATTGAGTCTGTAGATACCTATAAGTAGTCAAATTGAGAATGAGGTTATACACCATGCTAAACACTTGAACTGTTTAGATGGTTAAAACAAGATTGAGTTTGTGTGAGACATATCATTTAAGAACACAGTTTTGTTATTTCCTTCATAGATAAGATGTTGACCTTAAAACAACTTTCAAGCTTAGCTGGACAGTGCAAAGACCATAGTGTTCTGAGCAGGCCACTGGGTGTTGGGAGGACAGGGCCTCAGATTGAGGGTGTGAGAAATGCAGGTAGGAGGTAGGTGCTCACACAGCCAGGAGAGTCCGAAAACCCTCTTACTGTAGCTTTAATTTCATGATTGCAATCCCTTTCTTGGCTTTGTCTTGACCCCAGAGTGAATTTTCATTAGGAACTCTCTTTCTCAGCTCTTAACTTTGCAGATAATCTCCGAGAGGCTGAATCCTCTAGAACACTGATCTCTAGTTAGTAGTGGGGACTATCTTTGGGTACTGAAGATCTCTGGTAGATCTCTAAACTGATAAACCCTGACAGGGCTGGTAAATTGATCATAGGCACTTACTTCAGGATTTGAAATAATGTTTGACAAATGAGACACCCCGTGGACAGGGTTACACTACTTATATTAGGATAAATTTAAGCTTAAGTAATAAAGACACTCCAGAACACCATGACTTCAATAATAATAACAATGATAATAATGTTTCTTTCTCTTCCTCACATAGTAGTTTCAAAGTGAGTGTGGTATGTCAGTGGGATTGCTGTGCTCAAGTGAGGACCCAGGTTCCTTCCAAGTCGTGGCTTTTCCGTCTCTTGGCCAGTGTGCCTCATAAATAATAATAATGTGCATATGAATTCCCTGGGAATCTTGTTAAAAGCAGATTCCATTTAGTAGGTCTGAGGTGGGACCTGAAATTCTGTGTCTCTAACAGCTCCTGGATGGTACAATACTGCTGATCCCTGATTGTACTGGAGTAGCAAGACCCTAGGGCATTATCACTGTCTGCATGGTCAACATGGAGTCACTGCTACAGTCAGGGAGAAGCAGGGGGCGGAGGCTCCCTTGATGGCTTGGAAGTGGCACACAGCACTTCTTCTCAGGTTCTCCAGGTGAAATTGTATTTACGTGGCTACATCTAATGGTACAGATGTCTTGGAAATGGAACCTGCTGGGCAGCTGTGTACAGTCACAGTCCTTACTTTTGCAGAGCAGGGTTTGGGGGGCAGATATTGGCAGACAGCTTGCTGTGCCTGACACATTCCTCTACCTGGAGTCCCCTCGTGTGCCCCTCAGAGTCTTCTGGTGGTTGCCCAGTGATGTGAGGTATACCCAGCGAAGTGTCCATGAAGTTTTCCAGACAGCACTTCATAGCATTCTTTCCTCAGGCACATTCTTGAAATACTCTACTCCTGCAATTTCCTGGGTACAGAGGTGGCCTATTTAGGAGAGAATGCATGAGTAGACTTTCTCTTTCTGCCTTCATGACTTTGGAAGTGAACAAGATGACCAGATTATGCTTCTTTAAGATCTGCTTGTTTAATGCTTCCTAGTTTTATGAGAGTAAATTAATGCTTCAAATCCAGTTTCCCATTATCCCAGTGAAGAGTCTTGCTGGGCACTGCAGATTTTCCCCTCCAATGAGTGAGATAAGATAATAAACGAGTCTAGGCCACTGGCAAGATGCATTGGCAGCCTCAGAGTGAATCATAATCACAGTACATTTGTAATAAAGCCCCAGTTTAGATGCAAGCAGGCAGCAACATTAGATGGTCAAATAGCTCAAGGATATTGAATGAAAAACTTACTGTTTATGAGCAATAATATTTGCCCTTCTGTTTTTATTTATGTGATTGAAAAGTGTCTGGCTTATTCACTGACAGAAATTTTCATTTCCTGATACTCCTCTCAATTTCAAGCAAGTAAAATAGAATTAACTAAGAATGGAATAATATAATCTGTTTTAGCTGAAACGCTAGAAAGGCAAAGAATGATTGCGCAAGCACTCCATGACTGCTTTAATGTGACCTTTAGTAAGTGAATGTGAGGAAGAGATACTAAGCTGCTCTCTGAAAAAAAAATTAAATATGTATACTCTCCCCTCAAAATACAGGCCTAGGGAACAATGAACCTTTAGTTGAATTTTCTCCTCTGCATGACATTTCTCTGTTGTCTTTCATTGAAATGAAAAATTTCAAAGTGAGAAAAAGAACCCTGAAATATTATTCTCAAAATCAAATAAGGCTACTGTGTCCTTCCATTAGCCCCAACAGTTGCTTCCAATTATGGTGACCAGATTTCCTCATTTGTGCATTTTAGAGAGACAATATTTGAATTTCAGGAGGAAAGCTGAGAATTGAATCATGTTATATAAATGCTCAAGACTGTAGCAGCAGTCTAGAAGAGACAGAAAAATTCTCTCTGGATTTGAGTCAAAGATACAGATTTAAATCCCAGTCATTTAGTTTTCAAATAATCATGGTAATGATGAAATTAGTGATGACAAAGATGATGATGATAACAATAGCCAGCATCTGTTGGAGTGCTGACTGCAAACATGGCACTGTTCAAATACTTGACACGTACTAACTATTTTAATCCTTATGAAAATTCTTTGAGGCAGGTCATATTATAATCCTCACTTTACAGTTGAGAACAAATGAGGCACAGAAATGCTAAGTAACCTCCCGAGGTCACACAACTACGGTAACAGACACCATTCACCCAAGATCAGCTTCTTCTCTCTGGGCACATATCCAGTGGACATTTCCCAGCCTCTTTTGCAGGAAAAGTGGTCACTGGCCTGAGTACCAGCTGATGGAACATGAGAGATGTGTGCCATTTCTAGACTAAAGCTCTTCAGAAGCAAGAGTGCTCCCCCCATGCTCTTTGACCATGTATTTGCCTTCTGAGTGAAGACTATACTGAGGCTCAGGGGATGGCAGAGCCACAGGTTGAAGGGGCACCAATGACTCCCACCAATCAGGAACATCCTTGGAGTATCACAGAGATGGAAAACAAAGTTGAGCTCTGTCTCAACCATTACACCTTTGAGGGTCTGCTTGTTATCACAATAGAGCCAGCCCCAGTTAACAACCCAGGAAGTGGTGGAATCAGTATTTGAATCCAGGCAGTCTAGCTGCATCACCCACCAAGGTTAAATCACTTCACCTCTTCATTTGAAAAATGAGAATGATTATTATTACCTGTCTGTCCAGGCTTCTAGGCTGGTGTCCTGAGGTCTCCTGAAGAAGACTGAATTCTCTGTAGCTCCTGAGGAAACTGGGACAGAATCAGAAGTACCCTAGGCAAGGTATTCTGCTTGGTTTTGGTTCATATACTCTTTCCTGCAGACGTTGGTGATCAACTTGCCACCTGTAGGCTCCATGAGGCTCATTCTGCTGTTCACCTTCTCCAGATGAGATGTCTCTGGACCAGGGCTGGCTCAGTGCATCTCGTCTCTGCCATGCGTGCTATTGCCTTCCCTCTAGGGGATTTGCCTTTCAACGGTACCTGATCTCCTAATTCCAGTCCCCCTCACTGTAACTCAGTTCTCTTTCCTAATGTCTACTGCTGGACTCTAGTGTGATATAAACCAACTTGTCTAACTTTTCACCCTGATAGTACATGTCCTGCCTTACCTACAGGGTTATTGTCAGGTTGAATTTAAGGTATCAAATTGTGTTTCACATGTATGGTATAAGATTTGATATTGTTATTAACATGTTTAAATTTTAAAATATCAAGTGAAAGAGGCAAGTTTACTTCATTCAACTAGATATTAGTTGAAGAACTCGGCTAAATATTTTTAAGCAATAGTTAAAAAATTTTTAATTAACGTATAGTTGATTTACAATATTACATTAATTTCAGGTATACAGAATAGTGGCTTGGTATTTTTACAGATTATACTCCATTAAGTTATTACAAGCTATGATTCCTTGTGTCATATACAATTACCCTTGTTGCTTCTCTATTTCCTCTTAATCTCATGCCACTAACTTGCCCCCACCACTTCCCTCTCCCATTTGGTGACCACTAGTTTGTTTACTGTATCTGTAAGTTTGTTTCTGTTTTGCATATACATTTATTTGCATTATTCTTCAGATTCCACATATAAGTAATATCATACAATATTTGCTTTTTAAAAAATTTATTTATTTATTTGACTGTGCTAGATTTTATTTGTGGCATGCAGGATCTTTAGTTGTTACAACTGGGATCTAGTTTGCTGACCAGGGATCAAACCTAAGCTGCCTTCATTGCACAGTATAGCCACTGGACCACCAG
Source organism: Madoqua kirkii (assembly GCA_006408675.1). Taxonomy (NCBI): domain Eukaryota; kingdom Metazoa; phylum Chordata; class Mammalia; order Artiodactyla; family Bovidae; genus Madoqua; species Madoqua kirkii. The sequence continues at coordinate 29,953 of SJYC01033010.1, read as the reverse complement.
GTTAGTCCCCAGTATCTGCTTTTATTTGACTTGTTTCAGTTCAGTTAGTTCAGTCGCTCAGTAATGTCCGACTCTTTGTAACCCCATGAATTGCAGCACGCCAGACCTCCCTGTCCATCACCAACTCCTGGAGTTCACTCAAGACTCACGTCCATCGAGTCAGTGATGCCATCCAGCCATCCTCCTGCCCCCAATCCTCCCCAGTATCAGAGTCTTTTCCAAACAGTCAACTCTTTGCATGAGGCGGCCAAAGTACTGGATTTTCAGCTTTAGCATCTTTCCTTCCAAAGAACACCCAGGACTGATCTCCTTTAGAATGGACTGGTTGGATCTCCTTGCAGTCCAAGTGACTCTCAAGAGTCTTCTCCCACACTACAGTTCAAAACCATCAATTCTTCGGCGCTCAGCCTTCTTCACAGTCCAACTCTCACATCCATACATGACCACTGGAAAAACCATAGCCTTGATTAGATGGACCTTTGTTGGCAAAGTAATGTGTCTGCTTTTCAATGTGCTATCTAGGCTGGTCATAACTTTTTTCCAAGGAGTAAGCATCTTTTAATCTCATGGCTGAAGTCACCATCTGAAGTGATTTTGGAGCCCCCCAAAATAAAGTCTGACACTGTTTCTACTGTTTCCCCATCTACTTGCCATGAAGTGATGGGACCAAATGCCATGATCTTAGTTTTCTGAATGTTGAGCTTTAAGCCAACTTTTTCACTCTCCACTTTCACTTTCATCAAGATGCTTTTTAGTTCCTTTTCACTTTTTACCATAAGGGTGGTGTCATCTGAATATCTGAGGTTATTGCTATTTCTCCCAGCAATCTTGATTCCAGCTTATGTTTCTTCCAGCCCAGCGTGTCTCATGAGGTACTCTGCATAGAAGTTAAATAAGCAGGGTGGCAATATACAGCCTTGACGTATGCCTTTTCCTATTTGAAACCATCCTGTTGTTCCATGTCCAGCTCTAACTGTTGCTTCCTGACCTGCATATAGGTTTCTCACGAGGCAGGTCAGGTGGTCTGGTATTCCCATCTCTTTCAGAATTTTCCACAGTTTATTGTGATCCACACAGTCAAAGGCTTTGGCATAGTCAATAAAGCAGAAAGAGGTGTTTTTCTGGAACTCTCTTGCTTTTTCCATGATCCAGTAGATGTTGGCAATCTGATCTCTGGTTCCTCTGCCTTTTCTAAAACCAGCATGAACATATGGAAGTTCACGGTTCACATACTGCTGAAGCCTGGCTTGGAGAATTTTAAGCATTACTTTACTAGCATGTTGACCATCTGGTGATGTCCATGTGTAGAGTCTTCTCTTGTGTTGTTGGAAGAGGGTGTTTTCTATGACCAGTGCATTTTCTTGGCAAAACTCGATTAGTCTTTGCCCTGCTTCATTCCGCATTCCAAGGCCAAATTTGCCTGTTACTCCAGGTGTTTCTTGACTTCCTACTTTTGCATTCCAGGCTCCTATAATGAAAAGGACATCTATTTTGGGTGTTAGTTCCAAAAGGTCTTGTATGTCTTCACAGAACCATTCAGCTTCAGCTTCTTCATCATTACTGGTTGTGGCATAGGCTTGGATTACTATGATACTGAATGGTTTGCCTTGGAAATGAACAGAGATCATTCTGTTGTTTTTGAGATTGCATCCAAGTACTGCATTTTGGACTCTTTTGTTGACCTTGATGGCTACTGCATATCTTTAAGGGATTCCTGCCCACAGTTGTAGATACAATAGCTCCTCTAGGCCCTCCTGCGCCTGCGCAGTCACCGCTCCTGGACATGGGGTTGCTCCTCCCAGCCCCTGCCCTTGATCTTGGACGTGGGGTATCTCCTCTCGGGTGTTCTTGTGCATCGCAGCCTGGCACTCTCAGTCGCTGCCCCTGACCTGGGACGTGGGGTAACACCTCTTGGCCACCACCCCTCGGGCATGGGGTCCTCCTGGCTTCTGCCCCTGACCTCGAACGTGGGGTAGCTCCTCTCAGCCGTGCTATGTGCGCTGGTCACTTGTGACTTGTTTGGGTTGCTTCCGAAATCAAATTAATTATATTCTTTGCAGCCAAAGATAGAGAAGCTCTATACAGTCAACAAAAACAAGACCAGGAGCTGACTGTGGTTCAGATCATGAACTCCATATTGCCAAATTCAGACTTAAATTGAAGAAAGTAGGGAAAACTGCTAGACCATTCAGGTATGACCTAAATCAAATCCCTTATGATTATAGTGACTTGTTTCACTAAGTGTAATATTCTCTAGGTCAGTCCACATTGCTTCAAGTGGCAGTATTTCATTCTTTTTATGACTGATTAATATTCCATTGTATTTATATAGATTATATTTTCTTTATCTGTTTGTCTGTTGATGGGCATTTGGGTTGCTTCGGTGTCTGGGCTATTGTAAATAGTGCTGCAGTGAACATTGGCATGCATATATCTTTTTGAATTCATGTTTTTGTTTTTTTCCAAATAGATATCCACTGAGCAACTTCACTTTCACTTTTCATTTCCAGGCATTGGAGAAGGAAATGGCAACCCACTCCAGTACTCTCGCCTGGAGAATCCCAGGGATGGGGGAGCCTGGTAGTCTGCCATCTATGAGGTCGCACGGAGTTGGACACAATTGAAGCGACTTAGCAGCAGCCACAGCAGTGGAGTTGTTGGATCGTATGGCAATTCTATTTTTAGTTTATGAGAAACCTCCATACTATTTTCCATAGTGGCTGCACCAGTTTACATTCCCTCCAACAATGTTCAAGGGTTCTTTCTCTTTTTTTCAACAACATTTGTTATTTGTAGACTTTTTGATGATAGCCATTCTAGCTAGTGTGAAGTGACAGGTCATTGTGGTTTTGATTTGCATTTCTCTAATAATTGACCATCTTGAACATCTTTTCATATGTCCGTTAGCTATCTGTGTGTCTTCTTTGGAAGAATGCCTATTCAGGTCTTTCCACCCCTTTTTTTTTGTTGGCTGAAAAAAGTTAGTTGTTTGCTATTGAGTGTATGAGCTGTTATATATTTTGGATATTAACCCCTTGCTGGTCATGTCATTTACAAATATTTTCTCCTAGTCAGTAAGTTGTATTCTCATTTTGTTGATGGGTTACTTTGCTGTGCAAAAGAGTTTATGTTTAATTAGGTCCCATTTGTTTACTTTTCCTCTTATTTATTTTTCCTTTGGAGACAGATTCAAAAAATACTGCTACAATTTATATCAAAGAGTTTTCAATCTATGTTTTCTGCTAGGATTTTTATAGTTTCAGGTCTTACATTTAGGTCTTTAAACCATTTGATTCATTTTTGTATATGGTGTGAGGGACTGTTCTAATCTCATTGCTTCATGTATAGCTGTCCAGTTTTTCTAGCACCACTTGTTGAAGAAACTGTCTTTTCTCCATAGTATATTCTTGCCTCCTCTGTTATTGGTTAATTAACCATAAGTGTATGGGTTATAGCTGGGCTCTCTATTCTCTTCCATTGATGTATGTGTCTATTTTGGTGCCAGTACCTTGCTGTTTTGTTTACTGTAGCTTTGTAGTACAGTCTGAAGTCTGAGAGGATGATACCTTCAGCCCCTGCATCCCAAAGTCCCTATGGCCCCAGATCCAGTGCCATGGTGTGGAATGAGGTGGGCTGAGTGTTTGCTCAACTTGGGCTGGGGTATACAGGTGGTTGTGGGAAACCTGGCAACTGTTAGGGTAGACCTCCCTCTGTCTTGCACTGAGGGTAAGTCAGTACCTGTGCACTCCTCACAAGCTGAGTACAGCCATCTCCAGTCTTTCTGTCTGTCACAGTGATCCTCTAGCAGCCAAAGGGGCTTGTGTCCTCTGCACAGGACTCCAGGACCAGGATGCTCAGTGTGTGGCTCAATGCACTCACTCCCCAGGGTGGGTGTCTGTGACAGACACCCTTTTCCTCTGAGTCCTCTCCCAGGGGCACAGGTCCCAACCTGATCATTTTTCTTAGCTTCCTAACTAATCATGTGTGTACCACCTTGGCTATACAGGAGTCCTTCTTCCAGTCTCCAGTTAGTATTCAGTGAGAATTCTTCCACATGTAGATGTGTTTTTGATATGTTTATGAGGAAATTAGAGCTTTTGTGACCTCTTATTCTGCCATCTTGATCTCCACCTCTAGTTTTTAAAATTTGGATTTGCAGATAAGGTTAATCAAAATACACATACTAATCAAAATATGTTTTGTAAGAGAGTTTTAGAGAGTTGGACTGAAAAATGAAGGCAGTGTTGGAGTATGAAAGTAATTACCAAAGATCACAATTGAGAAGTGTTAATAGCTGCAAATAACACATTCATTAGTTTTCTTAATGGCAAAGGCTGCTGGTTCCTTTGCAGTTTCTTTTATGCAGAGCTATGGCACTGAAGCAAACTGTCAATCACAGATGCTAAGTAGTGGCCGTTTCAGTGCTGATCTATAACTCTTTTGTATCTGCTCCTCTCTGGCAGATGCTGTCCCTGGGCATCACAAGCTCTGCCCATGAGGATGAAGTATTTCTATAATATTCAGCTTAGTTGTTGAGAAGGTTCTCTTCCAGATCCACTCACCGTGGTCAGTTGCAAGGAATCAGGTTTCAGCTTCCAGGCAAAGGAAATTCAGAACAAATGAAATAGAAACACCAGGATGGAGAGGGTGCTTTTATTTGCTCGAGTCAGTGCCCAATACTTTATGTATACTATATATAGAGAGAGATATCCCTGGTGGCTCAGATGGTAAAGCTTCTGCCTGCAATGTAGGAGACCCGGGCTCGACCCCTGGGTTGGGAAGATCCCCTGGAGAAGGAAATGGCAATCCATTCCAGTACTCTTGCCTGGAAAATTCCATGGATGGAGGAGCCTGGTGGGCTACAGTTCATGGGGTCGCAAAGAGTCAGACATGACTGAGCGACTTCACTATATATATACAGATATATATATATATATACACATATATATCTACACTATATATAAAATAATTATAGATTATGGAAAATTGTAAATGTAGAACAGAGAGTTCTTATACCCTATAGCAGCTTCTCCTAGTGTTAACATCATATATAGCCACAATATGTCTGTCAATAAGAAACTAACACTGGAATACTATTAACTAAAGACTTTATTCCAATTTCACTAACTTTCCCACTCCTATTGTTTTTCTGGTCTAGGGTCCTATCCAGGAAATCACCTTACATGTAGCTGTAATAATCTTGGGGGGCCCTGGCCTGCAGCGGCTTGAAGCAGGGCTTGGGTTTCCAGCCAGCGGTTGAGGCCGGGTCACAGCAGTGAAAGCACCAGATCCACAGTTTGACCAGTGGTCAATGACATGCACCCTGGCCCTTTCGCTTTGCAGAAAAGAATTCCCATAAAGACAGAAAGTAGTGAAACAAGTGAAGTATTTTTTAAGAGGAAAAACATGCAGTACGTATAGACAGACACATGGGCAGACTCAGGGAGAGACAGAGCGGCTGAGTCTCACCCTCATGGCAGTTTGAGTTACTTTTATGGGTTATTTCTTCTGGGTTTGCTTTGGCCAATCATTTTGATTTGCCTGGTCCATATTTGGTATATCTCAGGATCCTCCCAGGTGTGTGCATGCATCTCTTAGCCAAGATGGATTCTACCGGAGAGGCCTGTGGGTAGCCTGACATTAATTAACATCATTCCCTTAGACCTCCAAGAAGCCTTTTCTGTACATGTACGGCTGGGACATCTCCTGACTTTGAGAAGAAATAAAATGCGGTCTGGGCAAGGCCCAGCTTCCTCTCTTAATAGTCATGACTTGGATTTTCAGTCCACAGGGAATGAATCTGCAATCACTTTACCTCAGGGGTGAGTGGCCATCTACCTCCTGCCTCAGTAATGTCTCCTTAATCGCTCTTGGTATGTGACCGTTTCTTAGTTCCTTGCTTTTCATGACCTTGATAATTTAAAGAGTAATAGTCATATATTATTTATAGATTATCCCTCAATTTTTGGTTTGTCTGCTGTTGTTCTATAACTAAACTGATATAAGGGGCTTGGGGTCAAATACCACAGAGGCAAGGTGCCATTCTCCTCACATCATATCAAGGAGTATATATGATAAATTTATTTCTGGTCATATTAGCCTTGGTCTTCCGACCAAAGCAGTGTTTGCTAGGTTGTTCCACTGTGAAGTAACTCTCCCTACCTTCCCATAGTCTATCCTTAGCTAAATCAAGGAGGAAAGAATATTAAGCTGTACCTCCTCCAAAATGGAATATCTATATAAGTTATTAGAAATTGTTTGTAAGGGGGACTTGCCTTTTCTCCCACGTTTATTCCTTCACCCGTTTCTATCAGCATGGACTCATGGATATTTATGTAGTGACTTGGGTTGTAATCCAGTGCTCTGTTATTTCATGGCTCACACTGTTCCAGGTTTGTCCGTTGGGCACTCTTTCAGGTTTACTCTCGAATCCTTTTGACATTGCCTGTCTCTGCTACTTTCATTTATTTTTTGAGCAATGCCATCTTTTCTGAAACTGAAAGATTATCCCACTTTGTTCTGTGTTCTCACTGCCCTACAGCCATCCATGTATTCAAGAAGCTCTGGTTCCTTCTACTGGAGAATCATACCTTGTATTTCATGCTCTAGCAATGTTCTCTGTACAGAAAACTGTGGCACAAAGTGGATTGACCTTGAACCTAGACTGACAATTAAAGTATAGTACTATCAAGTGGTCCTACAAGGGACTTCAGGGCATGATCCAGAAGATTTGATACTGGAGGTGAGGTGACTGGAGGTGAGGTTCCTGGCCTTCCAGATTTGATGCAGAGAAGTACAAATCCTTTTCCAAGCTTCTCAGCAGGAATTGAGATGCCTCAGTCAAACATATCTACATGGCACGGCCATTGTGATCATTAGTCTTCTAGAATTAATATTAATGCCTCTGTTACCAACAGTTGTTTTTGTTGGCAATCTCTTTTCTCAATCATAAATTGTTGTTGGAAATTGTTGTCTCTGAATATTATAAACAGAAAATAGATTGGAGATGTCCTGTGTAGATTGTATATTAGAGAAAGGTTGAGTAATAGTGAATTGTCTTTTAGTAGCAGAGAAATGATACTGAAGAAGAATTGCTCCCTGGTGATTAATAAGTAAAAGTCTTTGGTTAGAATGTTCCTTAAAAAAAATTAAATTTACTACCTTTGTAGCAAGATAGCTTATTGATATACTATTTTTATGCTTTATTCCTACTGTTGTAGAAGATTTGAAGAATAAAACATTAATTCCCACCTACCCTCCCCTGATACAGTGATATTATAAGAAAAATATATTTTGTGTTTGTCCTTAGTTTCTGGCTACTAAAACTTTTGAAATTTCCTGAGCGATAGGGGTGAGAAGAGCAGCTCTTGTTATTTGTAATAGTTCCCTTTCATCCACACCAGGGTTTATGCTAATGAGGTGACTCCTGAAAGGTGACAGCTGGTCAACAGAGGAAGTGACCAGGCTGTTGGGGAGTTAGAACTTTCAGCCCCATCCCTTGGCCTCTTTGGAGGGTAGAGGAGTTGGAGGTTGACTTAATCACCAATGCCCGAGGATTTAATCATTATGCCTATGTAATGTCAACTGCAAACTGGCACCTGCCATGTACGTCTACAAGGATTAAATCATGCACTGCTGCAGCTGATTTTGAGTAAAAAAATTTTTCTTGTATTTCGCCTTCTTTTCTCTCTTACTTCCTTAACACACACCCACCCCCCAACACACACCCACACCCACACCCATTCTCTTTATCAGACATTGGATCTTTGCTCTTGTGTTCTGGCAGTCATAGCCCCTGGGAGGAATTAGCAGTCTTTAGGGACCGAGGACCAAACTCTGAGGAGCAAAGATTTCCACTGGCTGTCTGAAAGAGAGAGGGAGGGTGTTCCCCTCAAGAAAGAAAAGGATTGGGATGGAATCTCTGGAAATGATATTATTCTTGAGTCGTCTGAACTTTGGCACAGGGAGTGGGCGGTGGGAGATGTGTCCATATCTCAGCTTGTGGACATCAGGACGTACTGCTGAGATGGACACCATCAAAGTGCCTGCCACAGGGAAAGAAGCAGTAGTGAAATAGCAGCAGCCACAGAATGAGATCTTCTTACAGGGCTCTTCCATAATTCTAGGGAGAGCAGAGAACCTCAAAAATGACAAGTACATATGTCAGCCTTGGAGAATGATGGATTTGGGCCAGAATTGCTTTGATAAGAAAAGTAAGGAAACATTATGGCATCTGAACTGTAAGAATAGCTATGATTCACAGGGTTCAGCTCATCGTTGTGCTCATGATTGTGATTCACTGCAGCAAGAGGATGTCGAGCACAATCAGCAAAGGGAAAAAGTACACCAGCTGCAAGCTTCCAAGGGTCCTCTCCAGTGGATCCATGTAGCATGTGCTTAATTCTCCCAACAGTGAATTGAGACAATATGAGTAAAATGTTTCAAATCAGGGATGCTCACTAGAGACTCCCTCTCTGGTGTTTTTAATGGGGGCACTCTCTGCCTGGCAGATACCCAAATCTAGGCTCCCAGAAGGAACGAATGTGTTCATCATAGACCACATTGTCTGTACAACTTGTTACACACAACAGAGATACTCTTATTAACTGATAAAGTTAATGATGGAAACCCTTCTGAAATCTAACTTCCCAGACAGCAGCCAAGGGCCAACTTTGTAAGCAGGTCTTTTGGAAGATAGCCTCCATGGCATGATTTTAGATTCTGATGGGGTAGGACAAGTTGACAGAAGAACCTTTGCAGGAGTTCCCTGGCAGTCCAATGGTTAGGACTCCACACTTTCACTGTCAAGGGCCCAGGTTCAGTCCCTGGTAGGGGAACCAAGATCTCACAAGCCACGTGATATGCCCCTCCCCACAAAAGAACCTTTGTACTAGTTTTCCTTCAGAATGTATGCATGTCACTGATGGTTTTGACTGATCCTTTGTTTCTGTTGTATGCATGGGATTTTAAATTTATGGAAGTTACTGAATGGAGAACTTTTATAGTTTCCAAGAGAAGGGGGTGGCAGGGCATGCCCTGCAAGGTACCATGGTGAGGAGGCAAGAAGAGTGAAAAGAAAGCATGCCCCAGAGCTTTTATTGTGTTTCCTACAGGAAAGGCATGGCAGAGTGTGCAAAACAGTTTAGGATTAGCTAGTTAGGATAATGTCAGTGGACTGTGGGTGGGCTGGTCTCTGGTTTCCTGGTACCTGGCCCTGGCTTGACTTAGGGGAGGAGAAATACTGACTTGGTGTCTGACTTAGATAAAGGAAGTAACTGAGAACATGGACTTAGGATTCTTTGGTTTGTAGATGAAAGACATGTCTCCAGTACTCTTGCTTGGAAAATCCCATGGACGGAGGAGCCTGGTGGGCTGCAGTCCATGGGGTCGCTAAGAGTCAGACACGACTGAGCGACTTCACTTTCCATTTTCACTTTCATGCACTGGAGAAGGAAATGGCAACCCACTCTAGTGTTCTTGCCTGGAGAATCCCAGGGGCGGGGGAGCCTGGTGGGCTGCCGTCTATGGGGTCACACAGAGTCAGACATGACTGAAGCGATGCAGCAGCAGCAGCAGCAGCAGCAGCAGCAGCAGCAGCAGCAGGAGGAGGAAGGATGTTGTCTCCCCAGCTAGCAAGGGCCCTGAGATGTCAAAACATCTTAAAATTTAAAAAACATGACCACAGCACCCTTATTCCAAGCTCTTACTTGCATAACAACCATGTGATCACTTACAGTTAGCCCGATCTATCTCTGTGGATCAAGTTTCCACAAATAGGCATATCCACTTACAAAGACCAAAGAATTGTTGATACAGTTAGTGACAACTGGGACTTGTCATTGACTCTAAGGAAAATGATTTATGAACTTTTATGAAAAAACATTTTATGAAATGTTTTAGGAACACTTGAGAAGATGGTTGGAAAAAGAGAAACAGGCATTCTAACTGGGTAGAAAGATCTCTTTTATGAGAATAGAAAAGCCATATGTGAATACTGGTTAACTATTTGATTTGCATGAACCAGAGTATAGACTGAGATAAATCCAGTTGAATTACAGCAATGGGGAGGGGAGTCTGGTTGTTCTTAAATGTGTGAATTGAGAAGCAAGTGGAGGTTACCTTTGAGTCAGAAAATGAAGTACTAACAATTGTATATCAGAAACAGGAATCTGAGAGTGAAGTATTGAGAATAATTAAAGAAACATAGGGGTAGCTTGTAGGTAGGAAGGTCAGCAGTGAGGCTTATAGGGAAACAAGCCAGGAACAAATAAGGGCTGGATGTTGGAATAAAGAAAAGGAACTTATCTTCCAGTCATGTTAGTGAAAGGATGGGTAGCAGAAAGGTGGAAACAGCCCAAGTGTTCATCAACAGATGAATGAGTGAACAAAATGTGGTGTTTACACACAATGGAATTTTATTGTTCAGTCGCTAACTCATGTCCAACTCTTTGTGACCCCAGGGACTGTGGCATGCCAGGCCTCCCTGTCCCTTACCATCTCCTGGAGTTTGCCCAGTGGGATATTTCAGCCATAAACAGGAATGAAGTGCTAATATATATTACAACATGAATAAACCTTGAGGACATTATGCTAAAAAATTAACCAGACACACAAAGGACTAATGGTATATGATACCACTTACATGAGGTAACTATAATAGGCAAGTCCATAGAGACGGAAAGCAGAATAATGATTGCCGTGGGGCTAGAGGGTGGAGGGAAGGGGGAGTTATTTTTAATAGACACAGAGCTTCTGTTTGGGATGATTTAAAGCTCTGGAGAGAGATAGTGGTGATGATTACACACCATGTAAACGTACTCAGTGACACTGAGTTGTACACTAAAAAATGGCTAAAATGGTAAATTTTAGGTTATGTGTATTTTACCACAATAAAGAAAGAAAAGAAAAGGAAAAAAAAAATCTCACAATTGAATGAATGGCAGTTGAAGAGTGACTCTGGGATGATCAGCACAGGGAACAGATGGATAGTGGTAACTCTCAGAGACGTGGGAATTTGATGGTCAGTAAAGCTGATATCAGGGCTTCCCAGGTGAGGTAGCTCAGTGGTAAACAATCCGTCTGCCAATTCAAGAGACACAGGTTTGATCCCTGGGACAGGAAGATCCTCTGGAGGAGGAAATGGCAACCCATTCCAGTATTCTTGCCTGGTAAATGCCAGGGACAAAGGAGCCTGGTGGGCTATAGTGCATAGGGTCGTGAAGAGTCGGTATGACAGCGTGAACACAAGAGCTGATACCAAGCTCACGGACCCCACGTGCACATGGACCTAGGAGCTTTCCCTTGTGGCTGGATGCTGACTGCACCATTATCCCTAGTGAAGTACTGTGTGAATGCTTTCCATCTGTTATAGTGGACGAGCTGTCCTTGCTCCTGTATAAAGACTACATCTTCATCTGTACATGATCCCACTCTCTTCTGCCTACTTAAGAACATCAGTCTCTTTCCTTATTCTCAATTTCCCCGTCTCTTCTGGGTTATTCCTGTTGATATACAAATATCTCCCATTCAAAACAGAACAAAAACAAAATAATACACAACAATCTGCTTGACTCCATCTCCCAGGACAGTCACTACTTCATTTCCTTACCATTGTACCAACATTCTTTGAAGTATTTCTCTTTACTTCATATTCTCCATTGTTCTCTTCTCTCGAGCCCACTCCATCTATACTGTTGTCTCTGCCACTCTTCAGAGGCACTTACAAAGTCTTCCATATAACTTTGGTAACTTCCATGTTACCAAATCCAATAGCCAGTTCTCAGTTTACACATGTTTTCACTCATCTGGAGCATTTGATACAATTGTCACTCTCTCTTTGAAACAATTTATTCACTTGGCTTTCACGATTCCCTTCTCTTTTGTTTGTTTTCCTATATCCTGGGCTCCCGCTCAATTTTCTTTGAGGGTTATTTGGAGTGCCCTTAGGACCTAATGGCAACCCACTCCAGTACTCTTGCCTGAAAAATCCCATGGACAGAGGAGCCTGGTGGGCTGCAGTCCATGGGGTCACTAAGAGTCGGGCACGACTGAGCAACTTCACCTTCCCTTTTCACTTTCATGCATTGGAAAAGGAAATGGCAATCCACTCCAGTGTTCTTGCCTGAAGAATCCCAGGGACGGGGGAGCCTGGTGGGCTGCTGTCTATGGGGTTGCACAGAGCTGAACACAACTAAAGTGACTTAGCATAGGACTCAGTCTTCAAAACTCTTCTGCTTCTTTTTATATCCCCAAATGATTTTATTTAATTATAGTCCATCACTACAGTGATATGCCTCAACTCAGAATGACAACTCAGTATATCCAACTGTCTAGTAGATATTACATCTGGTTGCCTAAGGACCATTTCAAATTTTATATTGTTTGATACTGTACTCTTTATTTTTCCCTTAAGACTGCCACCCTCCCATTCCTTTTCCATCTTAGGAAATAGTCTGGCCAAAATTCCAAAATCTTAGAATCATCCTTGATGTTAAAAAAAAAAATATGTATATATATATATATATATATATATAGCACATATATATATATATACAGGATATATATGTGTGTGTATCTGTATGTAATATAAATATCCATGATAAGAGTCAAACATGACTTAGCAACTGAAGAACAACAATATATATCCAATCAATCAGCAAATGCCTCTTGGTTCCATTTCTGGTGCTACCATCTTTCTCCATCTTACTGTCAGCACTCATGTTACTGCAACAGATTCTGTATCAATTACAATTGAATTTGACTATGAACAAATTCAGAGAAGGCAATGGCACCCCACTCCAGTACTCTTGCCTGAAAAATCCCATGGACGGAGGAGCCTGGAAGGCTGCAGTCCATGGGGTCGCTGAGGGTCGGACACAACTGAGTGACTTCACTTTCACTTTTCACTTTCATGCATTGGAGAAGAAAATGGCAATCCACTCCAGTGTTCTTGTCTGGAGAATCCCAGAGATGGGGGAGCCTGGTGGGCTGCTGTCTATGGGGTTGCACAGAGTTGGACACGACTAGAGTGACTTAGCATGAACAAATTGTTTACTAAAGTACCCTTTTCTTGGAATAAGATTGTTCAGATAGTAAAGGAGTATTTAATTCCACAAATAAATAATGGAATCTGGATGTAAGATCACTTTCCCAGCATAGTCACAGTAAGGATTTTTTTAAGCTTTCCAGTAGGAAAGTTTTCTTTTCTTTTTAAATTTTTTGTTGAAGTATAGTTGACTTACAGTGTTTTGTTAAACAACAAGGATTTTTGATTGCTTCTCTTCCCTAACACTATTCTTTTTCCTCACCTTTGTGAATAAGGGAAAGAAACATTAGCCCTACTCCTCATTTCTCCTGAAAGATTGTTCCTAATTCTTAACCTTGTTTCACTAGGACAGCCCTGTGACCTCCCATTTTTCTTTCCACATCACAGTGCTACAAAAGGTGCCACTGCAAAAGGTCTTGATTTGACCCTGCTATTTCCCACCTTTCATAAACCTCCAGGAAACTCGAAATTGCAGGGAGCAGCAGGCAGCCATAGCCTGACCCTTGCCTGGCCCCTCTCAGAGCTGAATACCATAACACTCATTAAATATTCAGCAATCTATTGCCAGTTTAAAACAAACAGAGGTGAGCTTTTCAAACCGTCTAGTGGGTCTGCAATACAGCTGAAGAATGACTTTCCTGCTTCATTAAACATTTAGGCGACTCCTTGGCTTCATACAGCTGCCTGTAATTGTGACAGCAGATAGAGCAGATCAGTGTAGACTACCCTCTTAATGCAGGAAAACTCCCATCATATTCTTACTGATGATTTTTGGCAAAGATGACAGGAAGGAGGATGGAAACATCAGGAAGATAAATGAATCTTCTAATTCCCAGAAAGTTGGCACGTGTTCTCAAGAAGTGTGAGAGCTATTTAATATATAGGTTGTTTGACAATTGCAATAATACCATTTATTTCATCTTTGAAAGGCTCTCTTGCTCTGTAATCTTGATGAAAGCATGAGGGATTTCTAAGAGCTTTCTAAATCATTCATACACTCGCACTAATACTTATAAGGATGACCTGAAAGATTATGAAAATTTAAGCTCTTCTGGTACCTTCAACTTTCTGCTTTGCATTTGGAGCTGTTTGGCCATCCTAAATTTTACCATCATTACTTGAAGATTATTATTTTGTCATGTAATTGTCTTTAGAGCCCATCCTTGGGTTTAGTTGTCAACTGCTGCTTTTGTAGCATATATTCAAGGTCCCCAGATAAGTGCTGAGTGCACTGAGATTTCAGAGGGCCTGTGTTCCCACTGAACTAGCTAAATAATGGTGAGAAGAGCAACTGTTGTGAGTGTGTGAAGTGCTTTAAAACTGTGCTCACAATTCTTTCTAATTGATGAGACAACTTTGCATTTCTTCTTCTACCCCTAAGATCAATGAAAATTTAAAAGATATTAAGTATGAATGATTGTTAAATATAAAGTCTCAAAGTATTTTGTTTTCTTTTCACCGTCTCTCCCTTCCATCAACTTTGTCTCATATTGTAGCCACCTTCTCTTGTTCCCATAGAATCAACTTCAAAAAGACCTTGTATGTTGATCACTTGCTGCTCCATTTTTCACTCACACTCTACCTTGGAACAGGGGTTTCCTTAACTGGTTTAATGTATGTTGTCATAGGATGCATTTCATGGGACAGCTCAACTTTGGCCTGATTCTTCTGCTTTCTGCTAATTCTTAAGTATCATTTAGTAACAACATTTTCAAGCTGAATCTGATGTCAAAGATTTCCTAATCCAACTTCCTAATTTTAGAGATGTGAATGCAAGGTCTAGACAGGCAACATGTACTGCCTGAGGACTGTTTCAAGTCCTTCTCAGTTTTCTCAATCTGTTTGCTAGTCCATGGGATAAGAGTTTCCTATTTGTCCTCAGCTCCCTGGCCTTTATGAAGCCCCACTTTGCTCCACTTAACCATGACCTTTTCAAGGGCATGCCTTTCTGGGTTGTACATATCTTTCCTCCCCTCTGTGGTATCTCTCCAGCTCTGTTACTTTGTTCTGGTGGGGAGTGTAGGTGGAGGGGGTGGAAGTTTTACCCTTGACAACCAGATCTTGTCATCTGCCTTAAACAAACTTATTAAGCTGAGAAGTAATCATGTTTAAACAATGCTCCATGCCCTCTGATGGTGAAGAAATATTTTCTGAGTCCTGTCCTCACTTCACTGAGCTGGCTAGTTTTCTATCCGTCAGATCTCCATACCTTGTTCCGATGAGCCATATATAACTAATGCACAGGAAGTTGACACCAAGAAATTGCTTAGTTTTTTTTGTTATACTTTCTTCAGTTAATGTCCAGAGTCACCATTTATATCTTACCCTTTCTATTTTTATGTCACAGATTTTAATTTTCATGTTCTCTCTATTTAGAATTTTCACTGGCCCAGCTCCCCTGCATACATTGTCAATGATGTCCCTTTTTTCTGCTTTCTTTTGTGGTTTTTCATTTTGGTTTGTTGACTCTTGCTTTACATTTTCTGGGTTATCAGATCTGAATGGCAAGCCAGAACACTGATGTATTTATTTGCATGAAGACATAAAACACCCAGAATCAGCACCCCCTTTCCTGGTCAGGGCTGGCTAAGCCTCACCCACCTGGCTCCTTGACTCCCCTTTTCTAGACTTCGGGCTGAACAACAGTTTCCCAAGCACGGTGCTCCTTGCTGTCACAGTAAGGTTCAGGGGAGTAAAGTACACTGGCCACATTCCAGGCCCAGAATTGTACCCTGGCCACTGTGATAGGGCTTTGCCAGCTCCCGGCACATGATGTGAATAAGAGACCCTTAGGCGTTTATGTAAGTGGGTCTATTTTAATTTTCAAGGACCCAGAAAAATTTTCCCAGTGATAATAGGGTGGCTTATTTTCTCTTTTGCTTGACTTCTCCCATTTTATTTATTAGCTTTCCCTGAAGGCTCCTTTTCTAGTTCTCAACTCCTTCATCTCCTTCATTAATGGATGCCATGTTTATCAAATACAACAATTTCTGGGTTAATAGTTAGGAATGCCAGTGGCCTTCAGTGCTAACATTCTTTCTATTTGCTTTTACAAGTAATCCTTGCCAGCTCTCCTTATTTCGCTGTGCTCGTCTTTCAGGCACTGCTCTCTATGGACTCCTCTCTCCCTTCCATCTGCAGCAGTTCTGGGGATAAAGAGTGTGGTCTCAAGTTTCACGACACAACAGCAACCTTACCCTCCACTTATCTGGTTTCCAAAGCACATGCCCTCTCTCAATCAGCAACATAGAATACCACAGAAGGCGTCAGCAGATGCCTGTGCTGACCGTTGTCTCTTCCTGGCCCCTGCCCACAATCCAGCTCCTAACAAAGCTTGGTGTAGAGAAGTGCCATTTAGTCCCAGAGGCTTGCTAGCACTTGCGCCTCCTCCACTCAATCAGAAGCCAAAGGTCTGGAACGACGATGGTTTGTTGAGGTGGTTTCGTTGATGGTCCTTGTGAGAACTCAGTTTCAGGGGGCCATGTCTGCATTGAGGGCATTTTCCAGCACATGCCTCAGTGCCACCTGGATGAGGAGTGTCCTTGAGGACCCACTCTTAGCACTTCCACGGCGTTCTGTTTCCGATGGTTCCACAGCTGGATATACAGTTGCTCACCTCCCCTCTTGGCTCTCTCATTCGACTGTAAACTTCTGACTTGCTCACCTCTACATTGCCTGCAGCCTGGTACCTCGAAGGAGCTGAATGAAGTGCCTGTGTAAGGTGTTTCACAGAATATTTCCTGGAATTGTGACTGAGAATGTGCACAATCCTTTAGGGGCAGTAATGAATTGTTGGGGCCACAGAAGACCTTTCTGCAGCTGTCAGAGGTCTGAAGTGGTTCCGAAGTTCTTATAAGAATGCATGATCATTTGAGACAGTACTGAAAGGAAGGGAGTCTGTACGCCTTGATCCAGCCATCGTGGGGTGGACACGTGACAAAGAGCGGGGCTTGATGTGGTAAAACGCCACACAGCTTGCTTCACCCTCGATTCAACCTTTTCTCACTGTGTTTTCCCCAAGTTCCCAGTTTTAGCTCGTCTTCTTAGAGAGCTTTTCAGACCTATTTAATCAGGAGAAAGGAAATGGGAGGTGGAGAGAAAAACCGTCACAGGGAGAAGTGTGCCTTTCTGAGGAAAGTCTATGTTCTTTCAAAACATTAAAGTGCAGATTTGCATTTTTCTGACCAGAAATGTCTGGTTTGCCTTGAGGAAGGATTAAGAGCACACAGCGGGGATACAAAGAGAAAGATTCAACATCTAGCCTTTGACATCTAGAGTAGGACTTCTGGGTCTGCAGAAAAGCTTTCGTTTTGAAAGGCAATCTTTGTGGAGAGAAAATTTCTTCACCTACCAAGAGCCATCTTGTGAACCAGATCAGAAGACAAGGCAGGGGTGGAAAGGAGTCAGTATGTGACATAGGGTAGGAGGCATGAGTTGAAGAGGGGGAAGAGAAAGGGGAGAGGACACAGGCAGCGAGACATCTGTGTCCTGACTACCGCTCTTTGAGCTGATGTCCAGGAGCCTCTGTGAATCAGTGAAGACAAAACTAAGGGCTTAGTGCCCTGTGCACCTCTTGGTCCCTAGGAGGTTGGCGGTATCCCCGGTCAGTACATCCACCATGGTCCAGCCCTGAAGGAGAAGTTGGTTTGACAGAGGGGCCTGAGGCAGCGCCCAGCTCTCCCTGGTCTGCAGAAGGTGCAGAGGGAGCCAGAGGTCCTGCGTAGCCCAGTGAAGAAATTCAGAGATTCTGTGAGGACAGAGTCTGGGGTCAGGAGGCAGAACTGCAGAGTAAGGGGAAGTGGCCAGCACGCTGGAGCCAGGGGATGGGTGACAGGATGCTGTCCTGGTGGGCGGACGGATGGTCCTGCTGAGCCTCAGCGGTCACTGGGTGGAGGATACAGCCAGGCCATTACTGTGTCACAGAGGTTCAACCTGAGGAAGAGGCTGAAGAGAGACCAGCTAGAGGAATATGGTCCTTAGTCAGGGAAGGCATTCTCCCATTGAATCCATGAGTACATTGAGCTAAACAGCATCTTCATTTTGTGACTGAAGAAGCTGCAGCTCTCGAGTTTGGGTCATGTACTCCGCTTCATCCAGGACCTTGCAGACTCAGGCTAAACTCAGCTCTCAGCGCCCTCAGTTCATCCAGGTGTCCAGCATTGCTTTCTCTGCTCCTCGAAGCATTTTATGTCTTCTGGTTTCTCCTTTCAGATGTCTTGTTTAATTTTGAAAGACACTCAAAATTCTTCCAAGATCCACACTCCAACAGTAAAATGCAGTGGTTTGGAGCTGTGGTATTGACTGAATCCATTACCTTTTTGTAAAAATGCTGTTGTAATCTACATGAAAAATTCCACACAAGATAAAAGTGCCTATTGGAGAAACCCCTGATTAATTCTCCCAGTCGATTTTATGACTCACTCATTTGGAGTTTATTGGATTTACATTTCAGACTGCAAACTCAAAGGGAAATAGTTAAACATAGAATACTGAATTTTCAAGGCTTCATGCATTTTCCATTTTCCCATGTTTTGAATATGGCCAGAGTTTGATAAAGCTCTATCTTTTTTCCCCCTTAAAGTTTTCCTTCTCCTTCTTTTTTTGGCATCTATTTTTTAAAATTAGAGTATACTTGCTTTACAATATTGTGTTAGTTTCTGCTGTACAACAAAGCGATATAGCTATATGTATACATCTATCCCCTAGCTCTTGAGCCGCCCTCCTACCCTCCCATTTCGCTCCCCTAGGTCATCACAGAACACGGAGCAGAGTTCCCTGTGAGCCTCCTTTGCTATACAGCAGCTTCCCACTAGCTATCTTATTTTACACATGGTAGTGTATATATGTCAACGCGGCTCTCTCAATTTATCCCGCCCTCTCCTTCCCACCTGTGTCCACAAATCCCTTCTCTATGTCTGAACCTCTGTTGCTGCCTTGCAAATAGGTTCATTAGTATCATTTTCCTATATTCCATATATATACCTTAATATATCACGTTTGTTTTTCTTTCTGACTTCACTTTGTATGACAGTCTCTAGGTTCATCCACATCACTGCAAATGACCCAGTTTTGTTCTTTTTTATGGCTAAGTACTTTCCATTGTATATATGTAGTACATCTTCTATATCCATTCATCTATTGATGGACATCTAGGTTGCTTCCATGTCCTGGGTATTATAAATAGAGCTGCAGTGAACACAGAGTATGTACATCTTTTTGATTTATAGTTTTCTCAGGGTATATGCCCTGTAGTGGGATTGCTAGGTCATATGGTAGTTCTATTTTTAGTTTTTTAAGGAACCTCCGTACTGTTCTCCATAGTGGTTGTATAAATTCACATTCCTAGCAACAGTGCAAGGGAGAAGACAATGGCAACCCACTCCAGTACTCTTGCCTGGAAAATCCCATGGATGCAAGAGCCTGGTAGGCTGTAGTCCATGGGGTTGCACAGAGTTGGACACGACTGAAGTGACTTAGCGGCAGCAGCAGCAACAGTGCAAGTGGGTTCACTTCTGTCCACACCCTCTCCAGCATTTATTGCTTGCAGACTTTTTGATGATGGCCATTCTGATCCATGTGAGGTGATACCTCATTGTAGTTTTGATTTGAATTTATATAATAATGGGCAACTTGAGCATCTTTTTATATGTTTGTTGGCCATCTGTATGTCTCCTTTGAGAAAAGTCTGTTTAGGTCTTCTGCCCATTTTTTTATTTGGTTGTTTGTTTTTCTGATACTGAGCTTCATGAGCTGCTTGTATATTTTGGAGATAAATCCTTTGTCAGTTGCTTCATTTACTAGCAAAAGTGACGAAACTTTATCTTGATACTTATATTTTCCTCATCAATAAACCAAAAGAGAAAATATTACCCAAAGAAACGGCATTCCTTAATCAAGATTTTTTTCATAGTTTACATCAAGTTTTTCTTGGAAGTTAAAAAATACATATACTTTTGCACATTCCCTGGAGGTCCAGTGATTAGGACTCCATGCTTCCGATGCTGGGGGCCCAGTGGCCCAGTGGATCTAGTCAGGGAACTAAGATCCTGCATGCCATGCAACATGATAAAAGAAAAAAAAAGGTATAGTTTTGTCACACACAACTAACAAAGGAAGGGTGGTGAAGGAATTAGGCTTGGGAAGGAGGCACAGTCTATGAGATTCTGACTTAGAGAAGAAGAACTTAGGGAGCCAGGTAGTTACAGCCCCATCACAGGCCAATGTAGACTGCCTCCTGGCTCCCGGTCTTGTCTCTGCCAGCATGTTCCCCCCTTAAGTTGAACTACAAAACCCTTCCAGAAGCAGAGGGAGGTGCATGCTAATTGTAAAAGCAGTCTAACTGAATTTAAATGCCACTTCTCTTACTTTGTTGGAGATAAAATATGTGTTCATATTAAATATTTTGTTATTGTTGTTCAGTTGCAAAGTCGTGTCCAACTATTTGTGACCCCATGGACTGCAGCATGCCAAACTTCCTTGTCCTTCACTACCTCCTGGAGTTTCTGAAACTCATGTCCATTGAGTTGATGATGCCATCCAAAAATTTCTTCCTCTGGCGCCCCCTTCTCCTCCTGCCCTCAGTATTTCCCAGTATCAGGGTCCTTTCCAATGAGTCAGCTCTTCGCATCAGGTGGCCAAAGTATTGGAGCTTCAGTATCAGTCCTTCCAATGAATATTTAGGGTTGATTTCCTTTAGAACTGACTGGTTTGATCTCCTTGTAGTCCAAGAAACTCTCAAGAGCACCATCCAACACCACAGTTGGAAAGCATAGATCCTTCTGTGTTCAGCCTTCTTTATGGTCCAGCTCTCACATCCATACATGACTACTGGAAAAACCATAGCTTTGACTGTACAGACCTTTGTTGCCAAAGTAATGTCTCTGCTTTTTGATATGCTATCTAGGTTTGTTATATAGGTTATCCTTCCAAATATTACATATTTAACTTGACTTTAAGCCTCATTGATAATGTGTATTTTGCTTAAAAATAAGGCAAAGGATTACTGTTGGGAATGGTGCTGAGGCTTACGTAAGTCTGACAGGGTTTTGAAATGTCTCAATCTGTATAAAAATATAGTAAATGACATAAATAATCATTTCCTTGAGTTTTTTTAATTGCTTAATTTTTCTTTAAATTTGAAAATATTTGGAATGACTAAAAAGGCAGTATTTACTACTGGAACTGACTGTATTTGTGATTCGAATCTCAGGTGCCTACATGACACATAGTTGGCACCTAAGGTGTCACAGGCAGGCACATTACCCAGCCAGAGTTTTAAAATATGGGGACCAGAGCTTGAAAAAGTCTTTGCTAGAAACTAGTAGTGGTTGGGATCTTTAATATTAAGGACAATAAGACTTCATATCAAGATCTCAGAAAGATTATATCTATACTACTAGGGAGTTAAATTTAATGACTATTAAATTAAAGTTAAATTTTAATTTAGTTGAAGTTAAAGTTTAAGTTAGTTAAAGTTAAAATATTAAAGTAAAATTTAATGAAATAAAATGATCACCTTTCTAAGTAAGAAAATTATAACATCCTGTAATATGTACAGACTCAACAGAAGTTAGAATATGCTAGGACTTCTTATTTGGCAGATTTTTATTTAATTTTAAATAAATTTAGGTGCATTTAATGATTAGAGCAGAATTAAAATAACATTACAGAAATTTAGAAATCAGAGGAAATCTTTCACATAGGTCTCCCTAAGAACAAACACCATGTTGAGTAACAGTGATTCTTCAGCTGACCCTCCATCTGGATCACCTGGGAAGCTTGTTATAGAGTGGATCCCAGGTTCTTCCTCTGAGTTGGAATCTCTGTGGGTAGGAGCCTGTGGGTTTATATTTTTAACAGGCTCCTTGGTGGATTCTGATTTACAGCTGGGAGATTAACTTGTTCAGTTACCCAGGGATCATTTTATCTGCAGTTCATGAAGAGGGCCCTCCAGTGTTTGCTACCTAGATCATTTTTGCTTTCGAGCAATGGGAAGTTATTGGAGGCCCAGAGCAGGAGGTAACCTGGCCTTATTTGCTGTTTCTTTTTTAAAATTGTATTTGGTTGCGCCAGGCCTTAGTTGTGGCATGCGGGAAATCTTTAGTTGCAGCATGCAAACTCTTAGTTGTGGCACGTGGGATCTAGTTCCCTGGCCAGGGATCAAACCCAGGCCCCCTGCACTGGGAGCTTGGAGTCTTAGCCGGTGGACCACCAGAGAAGTTCCCTGATTTGCTTTTTTAGAAAAAAAATATTTGTTTACCTTATTTATGGCTGTTCTGGGTCTTTGTTGCTGAACAGGCTTTTCTCTAGGTGTGGCGAGTGGGGACTGCTCTCTAGCTGTGGTGCACAGGTTTCCTGTTGCAGGCCACAGGGTCTAGGGCGCACAGGCTTCAGCAGCTGTGGCACATGGGCTCGGTAGTTGTGCTCCCGGGCTCTAGAGCACCGGCTCAATAGTTGTGGCCTACGGGCTTAGTTGCTCTGTGGTATGTGGGATCTTCCCAGACCAGGGATCGAACCCATGTCTCTGCATTGGCTTATGCAGGAAGCCCCCCCTTATCTGATTTTTAAAGCTCACTCTGGAGTTAGTGAGTAGATAGGATTTGAGAGGATCAAGGCATGGAGTCAGGTAGGCAAATTACAAAACGTGGTGAAAATGGAGAGAAGTGGACACGGCTGAGACACATATATCTTAACAGAAGATGGACTTAGTAGAATCTGGTGATGACTGGATTTAAGAAGGAAATATCAAGACCTCCTCCAGGTTTTGGAAACAGAAAAGGACTATTTGTCGAGATAGGATACACAAGAATCTAATTTGTATATATCTTATTGTAATTTGTCTCAAATACTTTTCCAAAAGGTGGCATTGAATATGTGTTTTAATTTAGGTAAAACATAACTATCATGAAATTATAAGGTAATCTTCAAGAGGGAAACGTGGTTAACTTTACAGTGGAGAAACCAGGTAGATACCACCTTAACCAAGCAATCCAAATTAATATCATCAAGATAAGACATATCCACACTGTGTACCCCCTGATATGATACACCAAAAAGGTCACAGCATCATATCTGGAGCATTCTTGCCAAAAATGCATAACTTCATTATATGAGAAAACATCAGACAAACAAAAAATGAGGGATGTTCTACAGATAACCAGAGCCAGTCCTCTTCCACGGAGTCAGGGTCATTGAAAGGCAACGAATAACTGAGGTGCTCAGACTGAAGGAGACTAAAGAGATGTGAGAACTAAATACAAATGTGCTACCAGAAGAAGAAAAAAAGACATATAGTGGAAAAACTGACAAAATTTAAATAAAGTGTGTGGGTTGGTTAATTGTATCAGTGATAGTTGCCAAGCTTTGATAATTCCACTGATTATAGAAGATGTTAACACTGGAAGAATCTGTATAAAGGACACATGGGTTCTCCCTGTATCATTTTAGCAACTTTTCTATAAATCTAAATTACATCTATAAAAAATTACCATATTATTTTTGCAATAATTTTAAAATATAACTTTTTCTCAAAGTTGTGCCACTTCTGGATAAAAAGCACTGATGCCTGAGACTGTATAGAGGTGGCTAGTATCTGTGTGAATTAATTCTGCTTCCTATGTGTCTAATAATTTTCCTTTACTGGTTTAGACTGGTTCTGGCTATAAAACCTCTGTACAGCTAACACTTGAACAATGTGAAGGTCAAGGGCATCAACAATCCATCCAGTTGAAAATCTACATATAACTTATAGTTTTCCCACCAGATACATCATTCCATGGTTTCCAAGGTTCCATGTCCATGGATTCAACTAACCACAGATGGTGTAGTACTGTAGTATTTACGGGGAAAAAATAATCTGGGTATAAGTGACCCATGTACTTCACATCTGTTTTGTTCAAGAATCAGTTGTATTTTTACCACCTTAATCATTGCTCTCAGCTGGCCCTCTATGCATTGTGGGATTGGGGTGTGGGTAAACTCCTCCATGACAGGTGAGATCAGGTAACAGCATTCCCAGGCTGAGACCAGAGATCAAGAGTAAGAGGTAGGCAAAGTCTGCAATATCTGTTCACCAATTTCCCTCCTGGAATCACCTCTTTCAGAATTTACCACTGTATTCTGACCATTCTCTCCTTTGCTAAGTAAAGTAGAAACTCACTTCCACTCACACACAAGCACAGCCTTGCTATTCACTAGGAAATAGTGCAGTCAGCACAGAGGTTCAGGTGTTAACAACTGATGAAGCCCCTCCCATTTACCTTCCCTCCCAAAGACTTTCCTATTGACCAGCTCTCCAAGGAGTTAGAGGGAATTGTACCCTGAGCTGAGACCAGAGCAGTGGCGGAGCTGAGGAGTTGCTGGTGTGGCTAGAGACACCAAGTATGTGCAGCTCCCGGGGACTGAGGTGGAGGGGTACCCCGCATTCTAGAAAAGGCCATTCCTGGAGCGAGCACCTCAGTGTCCTGGGAGGGGTAACACGGTGTTACTTATGTAAACTTCCATGATTTCCCCTAGAATTTTGAGTTCTGTTTTCATCCTGACCTTGTGTTCAGGTTAACCTCAGTTTGTTCTCCCTTCAAAGTGACTGTAAGCTCTTGCCTTTGATACTTATCGAAGCCTATAATACTTTGGAGTCAGAGAACAGTAATATATTTTCATTGCCAACTGAACGTAAATCACTTTCTAAGTCACATATAACCATGAAGGTGGTTTGTTTACAACTCCTAGGGTTTGTTGGCATTTGTAACTCCCATAAATGGCCGCCAAGCCAGTTTCTCTTGAACAGTAGAAGTGATAGATTTCTTAAACGTGCACCCAGTGTTAACAGAGTCTGCTTGTCTTGTGCCTCCTGACTGCATTCAGCTGCTGCAGAAACATGTCTGCAGGAGGCCCTGAGCCTTGAGGAGAGAGAAATGGATTCAAGACATGGTATTAGCAATCTGATCTACAAGACTAGACTCAGTAGAGAGGAGAGGGACAAAGAGGTACCTTGGGAGGTGAACTCTGACATAAGGACCCTGCTCAAAATAGTCCTCATCCTCCTTGCCCAGACCAGATGAACAAACTTTAATCTCAATTCCTGCTCATCACCTGCCTCTCCTACATGACCCTTGCAGGTGGCTGTTCCTGATGGTGCTCATTCAGAGATTCATTTGCTGCTTTTGATCTCTCTGTCAGTATTTATTTTGACAATCTTATTCACGTATAATGTACTTACCATGAAATCCATCCATTCAAGTGTGCAAGACAATGACTTTCTGTAAATTTACTAGAGTATGCAACCATTACTGTAATTCAGCTTTAGAAGATTTTCATCACCCCAGTAAGATACTTCATGCCCAATTATTTTTTAAATTAACTTATTTATTTTAATTGGAGGCTAACTACTTTACAACATTGTGGTGGTTTTTGCCATACATTGACATGAATCAGCCACAGGTGTACCTGTATCCCCCATCCCAAACTCCCCTCCCACCTCCCTCCCCATCCCATCCCTCTGGGTTGTCCCGGTGCACTGACTTTGAGTGCCCTATTTCATGCATTGAACTTGGACTGGTGATCTAATTTGCGTATGGCAATATACATGTTTCAATGCTATTCTCCCAAATCATCCCACCCTCGCCTCTCCCACATAGTCCAAAAGTCTGTTTTTTTATATCTGTGTCTCTTTTGCTGTCTTGCATATAAGGTCATCATTACCATCTTTCTAAATTTTGTATATATGCATTAATATGCTGTATTGGTGTTTTTCTTTCTGACTTACTTCACTCTGTATAATAGGCTCCAGTTTCATCCACCTCATTAGAACTGATTCAAATGCATTCTTTTAAATAGCTGAGTAATACTCCATTGTGTATATATACCACAGCTTTCTTATCCATTCATCTGCTGATGGACATCTAGGTTGCTCCCATGTCCTGGCTATTGTCAATAGTGCTGCAGTGAACATTGGGGTATACATGTCTCTCTTAATTCTGGTTTCCTCAGTGTGTATGCTCAGCAGTGGGATTGCTGGGTCATATGCATCCCCAGTTATTATACATAAGCCCCATATCCACCCCAGACTCTAGGCAACCTCTCATGTATGTTCTTCTATCTTTATAGTTCTGTGTAGTCTGGACACTTCGTATAAATGCAGTCATGCAGGACATGGACTTTTATGTCTGGCTTCTTTCGCTTAGCATGATGGTTTTGAGGTTCATCCATGAGGTAGCAGGTCAGAATTATTTTTCTGATGGTGGGTTCCAATTGCCCCAACCCCCAAGTTCCTTAAAGATGCGAAGACCACCTGCTATCCACATGGTTCTCCTGCTTCTCTTCATGTCCCCTGCAGTCAGTGTCCCACATGGTTCCTGGGTCTGACTCTGTCCTTTTCTTGCTCAGCACTTCATATGGCATCACCTGGGTTGAACCATCTGTCCACTTTCGTCTGTCCTGCCAGGTTCAGATCTTTGTTCAAATGATACTTCCCTTAAAGGAGTCCTTGCCAAACTTCGTGACTAAAATGGCATCCTTTGTCATGGCCTTTTCACTTGCCCTGCTCTATTTCTTCAGTTTATTAATTCCTGAAATAAATTTTCTGCTTAGTATTTTTATTTTAATTTTTAAAATTATATAGGAATATAGTTGATTTACAATATTATGTTAATTTCAGGTGTATAGCATAGTGATTCAGTTATACATATACATATGCAATCTATTCTTTTTCAGATTCTTTTACAATATAGGTTATTACAGAGTATTGAGTAGAGTTCCCTATGTAGTACAGTAGGTCCTTGTTGATTATCAATTTAATATAAGCAGTGTATATAAAGCCCAACTCCTGATTTATCCACTCAGCATCTTCCTATTTTGGTAACCATAAATTTGTTTTCTAGGTCTGTGAATCAGTTTCTGTTTTGTAAATAAATTCATTTATTTCATTTTTTTTAAAGATTCCATAGACAAGTGATATCATGATGTTTGTCTTTCCCTGTTTGACTCCACTTAGTATGAAAATCTCCATGTTGCTGCAAATGGCATTATTTCATTCCTTTTTATGACTAATATTTCATTGTATATGTGCACCACATCTTTTTTAGCCATTCATCTATCAGTGGATATTTAGGGTGTTTCCATGTCTTGGCTATTGTAAATAGTGCTGCAATGAACACTGGTGTGCATGTAACTTTTAAAAAATAACTTTACTTATTTTTGGTTGTGCTGGGTCTTCACTGCTGTGTGGGCGTTTCTTTAGCTGCTGGGAGCAGGGGTCAGCTCTTCACTGCAGTGCACAGGCTTCTCACTGAGGTGGCTTCTCTTGTTGCAGAGCACAGGCTCTAGGGCACGTGGGCTCAATAGCTGCAGTCCTCTGGTTCTGGAACACAGGCTCAACAGTTGTGGCACACAGGCTGAGTTGTTAGACACCGTGTGGAGTCTTGCCGGATCAGGAATCGAAACTGTGTCTCCTGAAATTGACAAGTGGATTCTTTACCACTGAGCCACCAGGGAAGCCCCACATGTAACATTTTGAATTATGATTTTCTCTGGGTATATGCCCAGGAGTGCAATTGCTGGATCATAAAGTAGCTCTAGTTTTAGTTTTTAAGGAGTCTCCATATCGTTCTCCATAATGGTTGTACCAGTTTACATTCTCACCAACAGTGCAGGAGGGTTCCGTTTTCTCCACACTCTCTCTAGTATTTATTGTTTGTAGACATTTTGGTGATGGCCATTCTGACCAGTGTGAGATGATATCTCATTGTAATTTCGATTTGCATTTCTCTGGTCCCATCACTTCATGGGAAATAGATGGGGAAACAGTGGAAACAGGGTCAGACTTTATTTTCTAGGGCTCCAAAATCACTGCAGATGGTGATTGCAGCCATGAAATTAAAAGACACTTACTCCTTGGAAGAAAAGTTATGACTAACCTAGATAGCACATTCAAAAGCAGAGACATTACTTTGCCAACAAAGGTACATTTAGTCAAGGCTATAGTTTTTCCAGTAGTCATGTATGGATGGGAGAGTTGGACTGTGAAGAAAGCTGAGCACTGAAGAATTGATGCTTTTGAACTGTGGTGTTGGAGAAGACTCTTAAGAGTCCCTTAGACTGCAAGGAGATCCAACCAGTCCATCCTAAAGGAGATCAGCCCTGGGTGTTCTTTGGAAGGAATAATGCTAAAGCTGAAACTCCAATACTTTGGCCACCTCATGCGAAGATTTGTGTCACTGGAAAAGACTCTGATGCTGGGAGGGACTAGGGGCAGGAGGAGAAGGGGATGACAGAGGATGAGATGGCTGGATGGTATCACCGACTCAATGGACGTGAGTTTGGGTGAACTCCAGGAGTTGGTGATGGAACGGGAAGCCTGGCATGCTGCAACTCATGGGGTCGCAAAGAATCGGACATGACTGAGCAACTGAACTGAACTGAATACTTAGTGGTATTGAGCATCTTTTCACATGCTTTTTGGCCATCTATATGTCTTCTTTGGAGGAATGTCTATTTAGATCTTTCATTCAATTTCTGATTGGGTTATTTGGACTTTTGATATTGAGCTTTAGGAGCTGTTTGTGTATTTTGGAGATTAATGCCTTGTTGGTCACAATGTTTGAAAACATTGTCTCCCATTCTGTAGGTTTAATTTTTTGTTTTATTTATGGTATCCTTTGTTGCACAAAAGCTTTTAAGTTTAATTAGGTCCATTTGTTTATTTTTATTTTCATTACTCTAGGAGGTGGATCCAAAGATATATTACTGCTATTTATGTCAGAGAGTGTTCTGCCTCTATTTTCCTCTAACACTTTTATAATGTTCAATATTACATTTAGGTATTTAATCCATTTTGAGTTTATTTTTGTGTATGGTATTGGAAAATGTTCTAATTTCATTCTTTTACACGTAGTTGTCCAGTTTTCCCAGCACCATTTATTGAAGAGACAGTCTCTACTCCATTGTATAGTCCTGTCTCCTGTGTCATAGATTAGTTGATCATTGGTGCATGGGTTTATCTCTGGACTTTCTGTTCTGTTCCATTGATCTTTATTTCTGTTTTTGAGATAGTACTATACTGTTCTGATTACTGTAGCTTTGTAATATAGTGAGAAGGCAGCTTCATTTTTTTTTTCCTCAAGATTGCTTAGCTATTCAGGGTGTTTTGTGTTTCCATATACATTGTAAAATTTTTTTGTTCTATTTCTGTAAACAATGCCATTGTAACTTGACAAGGATTGCATTGAATCTGTATATTACTTTGCATAGTATAGTCACTTTAACAATATTGATTCTTCCAATCCAAGAACATGGTGTATCTCTCTGTTTGTTTGTGTTGGCTTTGATTTCCTTCATCAGCATCTTATAGTTTTCTAAGTCCAGCTCTTTTGCTTCTTTAGGTAGGTTTATTCCTAGATATTTCATTATTATTGAATCTGTATATTACTTTGCATAGTATAGTCACTTTAACAATATTGATTCTTCCAATCCAAGAACATGGTGTATCTCTCTGTTTGTTTGTGTTGGCTTTGATTTCCTTCATCAGCATCTTATAGTTTTCTAAGTCCAGCTCTTTTGCTTCTTTAGGTAGGTTTATTCCTAGATATTTCATTATTTTTGTTGCAGTGATATGAGATTGTTTCCTTGATTTCTCTTTCTAATCAAATGTCATTAGTGTATAGAAATGCAAGAGATTTTCTGTGTATTAATTTTGTATCCTGCACCTTTACCAAATTCATTAATGAGCTCTAGTAGTTTTCTTTCAGTGCCCTATCTTTTTGCCTTTTCATACTGTTCATGGGGCTCTCGAGGTGAGAATACTGAAGTGGTTTGCCATTCCTTTCTCCAGTGGACCAAGTTTTGTCATGGCTTGTAGTTTCATTGAGTTAGACAAGGCTGTGGTCCATGTGATCAGATTGCTTAGTTTTCTGT
>SJYC01033009.1:0-29597 GCA_006408675.1 Madoqua kirkii | reverse complement strand
ATCTTTCTGACCCAGGGATTGAACCTGTATCTCTTACACTGGCAGGTAGATTCTTTACCACTGAGCCACTAGGGAAGCCCCACATTTTGGATGTTAATGGTTATCAGTATTTTCTCCTGTCTGGTAGGTTGCACTTTTGTTTTGCTGATGGTTTCCTTTGCTGTGCAGGAGCTTTTTAGTTTGATATAGTTCTACTTGATTGTTTGCTTTTGTTGCCTTTGCTTTTAGCATCAAAACCCCAAAATCCCCAACACTGATATCAAGAAGCTTACACCTTTGTTTTCTTCTAGAAGTTTAATGCTTCCAGGTTATGTGTCCAGGTTTCAGGACATTTTGAGTTAATTTTGGGGTACAGTTTTGTTCTTTCATTCTTTTCCATATGGCTGTCCAATTTTCCCAACTCTATTTATTGAAGAGATTGCATTTCTCCATTATTTATTCAGCCTCCTTTATTGTAACTTAATTGCCCATATAGGTGTGTTTATTTTTTACAAAACCTATAGTTTTATTTTGATCTGTTGATTTTTTTTTTTTTTTTTTGCCAATACTATGACTAATACTCTGGGTAATTTTTTTTGCCAATACTATACTGTTTTGGCTGTTATAGATTTTTAATATTGTTTTAAATCAGGGAACATGATGCCTCCAGCTTTTTGTTTTTCCCCAATATTACTTTAGCTATTCAGGGTCTGTTGTGGTTTTATACACATTTATGATGGATTATTTTCTGTGAAAATAGCATTTGAATTTTGAGAGGAATTACAGTGAATTTGGGGGCATTGGGTTCTTTGGACAGTATTGATATTTTAACAACATTCTTCTAATCAGTGAGTACAGAATATTTTTCCATTTTTTGTGTTATCTTCAATTTCTTTCATCAATGTCATACAGCTTTCAGTTTACAGTCTTTTACCACTTGGTTAAACTTATTCCTAGTTTTGTTAATGTTTTATTTATGGTTTCCTTTGTTGGGCAAAAGCTTTTAAGTTTAATCAAGTCCCTTTGTTTATTTTTGTTTTTGTTTTCATTAGGAGGTGGGTCAAAAAAGACCTTGTGATTTATGACAAAGAGTGTTTTTCCTGTGTTTTCCTCTAAGTATTTCATAGTACCAAGTCTTATACTTAGGTCTTTAATCCATTTTGAGTTTATTTATGGATGTAGCGTTAGTTGTTTTTCAGTTATGTCCAACTGTTTGTGACCCCATGGACTGTAGCATACCAGGCTTCCCTGTCCTTCACTATCTCCCAGAGTTTGTGCAAACTTATGTCCATTGAGTCGATGATGCCATCCAACCATCTCATCCTCTGTCACGGACTTCTCCTCCTGCCCTCAATCTTTCCCAGAATCAAGGTCTTTTTCTAGTGAGTTGGCTTTTTGCATCAGGTGGCCAAAGTATTAGAGTTTCAACTCCAGCATCAGTGCTTTGAATATTTAGCGTTGATTTCCTTTAAGATAGACTGATTTGATATTCCTGCTGTCTAAGGGACTCTCAAGAGTCTTCTCCAGCACCATAGTTCAAAAGCATCAATTCTTTGGCACTCAGCCTTCTTAATGGTCCAACACTCACGTCCATACATCACTACTGGAAAAACTATAGCTTTGACTATACGAACCTTGGTCAGCAAAGTGATGTCTCTGCTTTTTAATATGCTGTCTAGGTTGGTCATAGCTTTTCTTACAGTGAGTATTTTAATTACAGTATTTTAATTTCATGGCTGCAGTCACCATTCACAGTGATCTTGGAGCCCAAGAAAATAAAGTTTGTCACTGTTCCCATTGTTCCCCCATCTATCTGCCATGAAGTGATGGGATCAGATGCCACGATCGTAGTTTTTTGAATGTTGAGTTTTAAGGCAGCTTTTTTTTTTTTTTACTCTCCTCTTTCACTTTCATCAAGAGGCTCTGTAGTTCCTCTTTCCTTTATGCCATTAGGATTTGAAATAGCTCAACTGAAGTTCCATCACCTCCACTAGCTTTGTTCATGGTGATGTCTCCTAAGGCCCACTTGACTTTGCATTCCAGGATGTCTGGCTCTAGGTGGGTGATCACACCATTGTGGTTATCTGGGTCGTGAAGATCATTTTTGGATAGTTTTTCTGTGTATTCTTGCCACCTGTTCTTAACATCTTCTGCTTCTGTTAGGTCCATACCATTTCTGTCCTTTATTGTGCCCATCTTTGCATGTAATTTCCCCTTGGTCTCTCTAATTTTCTTGAGGAGATCTCTAGTCTTTCCCATTCTATTATTTTCCACTATTTGCACTGATCACTGAGGAAGGCTTTCTTATCTTTCCTTGCTATTCTTTGGAACTCTGCCTTCAGATGGGTATATCTTTCCTTTTCTCCTTTGCCTTTAGCTTCTTTTCTCAGCTATTTGTAAGACTTCCTCAGATAACCATTTTGCCTTTGTCTTGATCACTGCCTCCTGTACAATGTCGTGAACCTCCATCCATAGTTCTTCAGGCACTCTATCAGATCTAATCCCTTGAATCTATTTGTCACTTTCACTGTATAACCTTAAGGGATTTGATTTAGGTCATACCTGAATGGTCTAGTCATTTTCCCGACTTTCTTCAGTTTAAGTCTAAATTCCACAGTCACTCCCAGTCTTGTTTTTGCTGACTTCTCCATCAGAAGACTTATAGATGCAGAATGACTTAGAGAATCTTTGGCTGCAAAGAATATAATCAGTCTGATTTCAGTATTGATTATGTGGTGATGTCCATATGTAAGTCTTCTGTTGTGTTGCTTGAAGAGGTTGTTTGCTATGACCAGTGTGTTCTCTTGGCAAAACTCTGTTAGCTTTTGTCCTGCTTCATTTTGTACTCCAAGGCCAAATTTGCCTGTTGCTCCAAGTATCTCTTAACTTCCTACTTTTGCATTCCAGGCCCCTATGATGAAAAGGACATCTTTTTTTTTTTGGTGTTAGTTGTAGCTGGTTGTAGGTCATCACAGAGCCGTTCAACTTCATCTTCTTCAGCATTAGTGGTTAGGGCATAGACTTGGATTACTGTGAGATTGAACGGTTTGCCTTGAAAAGGAACTGAAATAGGAACATCCTATTGTTTTTGAGATTGCACCCATGTACTGCATTTCAAATTCTTGTTGACTATGAGGGCTACTTCATTTCTTCTAAGGGATTCTTGCCCACAGTAGTAGATACAATGGTCATCTGAATTAAATCACCCATTCCTGTCCATTTTGGTTCACTGATTCCTAAAATGTCGATGTTTACTCTTGCCCTCTCCTGTTTGACCACTTTCAATTTATCTTGATTCATGGACCTAACATTCCAGGTTCCTATGCAATATTATTCTTTATAGCACGGAACTTCACTTTCACCACCAGACACATCCATAACTGGGGGTCATTTCCATTTTGATTCAGCCTCTTCATTTCCTCTGGAGCTGTTTCTCTGCTCTTCTCCAGTAGCATATTGGGCACCTAACTAACTGACTTGCGCAGGTGGGGATGGGGTGGGATTCATCTTTCTGTGTCATATCTTTTTGCCTTTTCATACTGTTCATGGAGTTCTCAAAGCCTTCTCCAGTGGGCCACGTTTTGTCAGAACTTTCCCCCATGACCCATCCATCATGGGTGGCTCTACATGGCGTGGCTCTTAGTTTCACTGAGTTACTCAAAGCTGTGATCATTTCGGTTAGTTTTTTGTATTGTGGTTTTCATTCTGTCTGCCCTCTGATAGATGAGGATAAGAGGCTTGTGCAAGCTTCCTGATGGGGTTGGACTGGC
This sequence comes from Madoqua kirkii, assembly GCA_006408675.1. Classification (NCBI taxonomy): domain Eukaryota; kingdom Metazoa; phylum Chordata; class Mammalia; order Artiodactyla; family Bovidae; genus Madoqua; species Madoqua kirkii. Next base: position 25,848 of record SJYC01033009.1, on the reverse strand, counting down.
TGTGGGAAAACTGGGTTTTGCTCTGGTGGGCAGGGCCATACTCAGTAAGGTTTTAATCCAATCAAGTCCTGATGGGTGGCGCTGTGCTTCCTCCCTGTAGTTAGGCCTGAAGCCAAACTATATAGGGATAATGTCCTCCTCCAAAACAACTTGTTGCAGTGTGCCACATCTCCCAGGACTGCTGCTAATGTCCCTGACCCCACAGCAGGCTACTGTTAATCCACGCTGCTGCCAGAGACTCCTGAACACTCACAGGTGATTCTGGCTCAGTCTCTTGTGGGGTCACTGCTCCTTTCTTCTGGGTCCTGGGGTGCACAAGGTCTAGTTTGTGCTCTCCAAGAATCTCTGCTTCCCCAGTCCTATGGAAGTTCTGTAATCAAATCGTGCTCACCTTCAAAGTCAGATTCCCTCAGGATTCTCAGTCCCTTTGCTGGACCCCAGGTTGGAAAGTCTGTTGTGGGCCTAAAACTTTCATAGAACTTCTTTGGTATAATTTTTCTCCAGTTTGTGGATCACCCATATGGTGTTAGAGAATATTCTAATTTCATTGTTTTACAAATAGCTGTCCAGTTTTCCCAGAACTACTTATTGAAGAGCTTTTCCCCATTGTATATTCTTGCCTCCTTTGTCAGAGATTAGTTGATCATAGGTGCATGGGTTTATTTCTGGGCTTCCTCTCCTGTTCCATTGATCTGTATTTCTGTTTTTGAGTCAGTACTATATTGTTTTAGCTTTACTGTAGCTTTGTAATATAGTGTGAAGTCAGGGAGCCTGATTTCCTTCAGCTACATTTTTCTTTCTCAAGATTGCTTGGCTATTCAGGGTATTTTGTGTTTCCATATAAATTGTAAAATTTTTATTTTACTCCTGTGAAAAATGCCATTGGTAATTTGATAGGGATTGCATTGAATCTGTATGTTACTTTGGGTAATATATAATTTATACCATGTTAATTCTCAAATCCAAGAATCAATCAAAGAATATCTTTGTCTGTTTTTGTTGTGTTTGGTTTCTTTCATTAACATCTTACAGTTTTCTGAGTCCAGCTCTTTTTGCCTCCTTAGCTCAGTTTATTCCTAGGTGTATTATTCTTTTTGTTGCAATAAGTGAGATTGTTTCCTAAATTTCTCTTTCTGATCTTTCATCATTTGTGTATAAGAATGCAAGTGATTTTTGGCACATTAATTTTGTATCATGCAACTTTACTGAAGTCATTGATGAGCTCTAGTAGTTTTCTTGTGGCATCTTGAAGATTTAGTATGTATAGTATCATATCATCTGCAAGCAGTGACAGTTTTACTCCTTTTTTCCAATTTGAATTCCTTTTATTTCTTTTTCGTCTTTGATTGTCAAGGCTAGGACTTCCAAATATGTTGAACAAAAGTGGTGAGTATAGACATCCTTGTCTTGTTCTTGATCTTTAGAGGAAATGTTTTCAGCTTTTCACTGTTGAGAATATGTTTATTGTGGGTTTGTCATATATGGCCTTTAATTATGTTGAAGTTTGTTCCTTCAACAAGGAGGCTTCCCTTGTGGCTCAGTTGGTAAAGAATCTGCCTGCAATGCGGGGGACCTGAGTTTGATCTCTGTGTTGGGAAGATCCCCTGGAGAAGGGGGATCTCTACTCCAGTATTCTGGCCTAGAGAATTCTACAGACTGTGTAGTCCATGGGGCCACGTGAGTGAATGAGCGTGAAATGAGCAACTTCCACTTTCACTTGTTCCTTCTATGCCCACTTTCTGGTAGGTTTTTATCATAAATGGGTCTTTAATTTTGTCAAAAGCTTTTTCAGCATCTATTGAGAGGATCATATGGTTTTATTCTTCAGTTGCTAATGTGGTGAATCATTTTGATTGATTTATAGATCCTGAAAAATCCTTGTATCCCTGGGATGAGTCCCACTTGATCATGGTGTATGATTCCTTCAATGTGTTATTGGAATTGATTTGCTAGTATTTTGTTGAGGATGTTTGTGTCTATGTTCATCAGTGACATTAGTGTGTCTTTTTGTGTGTCTGTGTGGTATCTTTGTCTGCTTTCGGTATCAGGGTGATAGTGGCCTCATAGAATGAGTTTGGGAATGTTCCTTCCTCTGCTATTTTTTGGGAGAGTTTCAGAAGGATAGTGTTAACTATTTTCTAAGTGTTTGACAGAATTCACCTGTAAATTGTTTGACCTTGGGCTTTTGTTTGTTGGAGGTTTTTAAAATACTGGTTCAGTTTTAGTACTTGTGATTGGTCTGTTCATATAGTCTATTTCTTCCTGGTTCAGTCTTGGAAGGTTGTACTTTTCTAATAATATGTACATTTCTTCTAGGTTTTCCATTTTATTAAGGTATAGTTGCTTATATTGACAGAGAAGGCGATGGCACCCCACTCCAGTACTCTTGCCTGGGAAAACCCCATGCACAGAGGAGCCTGGTAGGCTGTAGTCCATGGGGTCGCGAAGAGTCAGACACGACTGAGCGACTTCACTTTCATTTCTCACTTTCATGCATAGGAGAAGGAAGTGGCAACCCACTCTAGTGTTCTTGCCTGGAGAATCCCAGGGACAAGGGAGCCTGGTGGGCTGCCGTCTATGGGGTCGCACAGAGTCAGACATGACTGAAGTGACTTAGCAGCAGCAGCAGCAGCAGCAGCAGCAGTTGCTTATATTAATAGTATTCTCTTATGAGCCTTTGTATTTCTGTGGTGTTAGCTGTAACTTGTCATTTTCATTCTTCTGACTTTATTAATTTGGGCCCTCTGCCTTTCTGTCTTCATGGGAAACAGATGGGGAAACAGTGGAAACAGTGTCAGACTATTTTGGGGGGCTCCAAAATCACTGCAGATAGTGACTGCAGCCATGAAATTAAAAGACACTTACTCCTTGGAAGAAAAGTTATGTCCAACCTAGACAGCATATTCAAAAGCAGAGACATTACTTTGCCGACTAAGGTGCGTCTAGTCAAGGCTATGGTTTTTCCAGTGGTCATGTATGGATGTGAGAGTTGGACTGTGAAGAAGGCTGAGCACCGAAGAATTGATGTTTTTGAACCATCAATTGGTTCAAATGTGTTGGAGAAGACTCTTGAGAGTCCCTTGGACTGCAAGGAGATCCAACCAGTCCATTCTGAAGGAGATCAGCCCTGGGATTTCTTTGGAAGGACTGATGCTAAAGCTGACACTCCAGTACTTTGGCCACCTCATGAGAAGAGTTGACTCATTGGCAAAGACTTTGATGCTGGGAGGGATTGGGGGCAGGAGGAGAAGGGGATGACAGAGGATGAGATGGCTGGATGGCATCACTGACTTGATGGACGTGAGTCTGAGTGAACTCCAGGAGTTGGGATGGACAGGGAGGCCTGGCGTGCTGCGATCTGTGGGGTGTCATCGCATGTCCTGTCATCGCATGACACGACTGAGCAACTGAACTGAACTGAACTGAAGCCTGGCTAAAAGTTTATCAATTTTGTTTGTCTTTCCAAAGAACCAGCTTTCAGTTTCCTTAATCATTCCTATTGTTTTCTTCATCTCTATTTCACTTTGTTTTCTGCTCTGATCTTTCCTTGTACTTAATTTGGGGGGTTTGTGTTCTTTCTCTAGTTGCTATAGGTATAAGGTTCGGTTGTTCATTTGAAGAGTTTTGTTTCCTGAGGTATGATTGTATTGCTGCAAACTTCCCTCTGAGAACTGCTGTTGCTACATCCCATAGGTTTTAGATCACTGTGGTTTCATTGTTATTTGTCTCTAGGTATGTTTTTATTTCTTCTTTTGCTTCAGTGATCCATTTATATTGTTTTAGTCTCCACATGTTTGTGTTTTCTACAGTTTTTTTCCTATAATTCATTTGGTCCAAAAAAGATACTTGATATGATTTCAACTTTGTTAAAGTTACTGAGACTTGATTTGTGGCCCAGTATGTGTTTGATCCTTAAGAATGTTCCATGTGCACTTGAGAAAAATGTGTATTCTACTGCTTTTGGATGAAACATTCTATAAATATCAATTAAATCCATCATGTCTAATGTGTCATTTAATGCCCATGTTGCCTTGATTTTTCTGTCTGTTCTCCCCATTGGTGTAAATGGGTTGTTAAAATGCCCTACTATTATTGTGTTACTATCGATTTCTCTTTTTATGAATGTTAGCATTTCCCTTGTAAATTGAAGTGTTTCTGTGTTAGGTGCTTATATATTTGGTGAGCATCTCTGTGACTGTTACTTTGAACTCTTAGCTAGGTAAATTTTCACTTATGTCTGTTTCATTAAAGCCTTTTCTGAGGTTTCATCATGTTCTTTTGTTTGAAATATATTGCTTTTATTCATTTTCCTTTACTTGCTTGTTGTTGTTCTGTGCATTAGCTAAAACAATCTCCTCTCCCAGTCTTGGAGTGGCCTTGTGTAACAGGTGAACCTTATTGTTCCACCCTGCTCTAGCTCTTAGTTGTCTTAAATCTTTGTGACTGTCTAAGCAGCCTACTTTCGGAGAAGGCGATGGCACCCCACTCCAGTACTCTTGCCTGGAAAATCCCATGGATGGAGGAGCCTGGTAGGCTGCAGTCCATGGGGTCGCTAAGAGTCAGACACGACTGAGCGACTTCACATTCTCTTCTCACTTTCATGCACTGGAGAAGGATATGGCAGCCCACTCCAGTGTTCTTGCCTGGAGGAGAATCCCAGGGACGGGGGAGCCTGGTGGGCTGCCGTCTATGGGGTTGCACAGAGTTGGACACGACTGAAGCAACTTAGCAGCAGCAGCAAGCAGCCTACTTTATTCTTAGTGGCTTTTGGTAGTTGAGGGTGTGCAGTGACCTGTCGGTGTCCCCAAAAGGGAAGATCTCAGTCAGCACCTAGACTCAGGCTGATGGTAAGCTAGGCCCTTCGGCAGCAGACTTTCAACTGTGCAAGCATGCCTCTTTCAGGGGCAGACGGGCCTTCCTGTCTGCTCTCTCTACTATGAGCTCTGAGGTATCAGCCAGTTAAGAAGTTTCTTTGCTGCTGTCTCATTAACACAGGGACACAAATCCCATAAACACAGGCTCTGCTGGCCACGAGACTCAGGCTATCCAGTGATGTAGCATCGCCACAAAAGCTGGGGCACCTCATGCATACACAAGCTTCTTCCCTGGAGATGTAGGCGACAAAGGGAGAGTGTGAAGATGATACCCACTGGTCTCCCTCATCTCTGGAGGAGATTATAATCCCCTTTGTGTGTATTCAGTCACTCCTATAACTTAGCTCCTCTGTCCATTCTCTAGGCAAGAATACTGGAGCGGGTTATCATGCCCTCCTCCAGGGAGTCTTTCTGACCCAGGGATTGAACCCATGTCTCCTGTGGCTCCTGCATGTATTTTAATTCTTTACCACTGAGCCACCAGGGAAGCCGCATAATTAGCCCTTGGATGTGCTTAACTAGAAGTCTGTGCCCAGGCCTAAGCTAATAGGCCTCTTGCCTCAGGCCTCAGCCATGAAGCTAAGCTAGTGGGCCTCTTGCACAGAATGTCTGGGGTGTGTTCCAGTCTGCCGTCTCTCTGCTGTGTCCTGGGGTGGGTAGCCAGTTAAGAGCTGTTTCTCCATTTGTGACAGTCCTACAGGACCCAATAGCCACTAGAGTCACGTGTTTAAGGGGTGTCCCCTGGTGGCAGCCACAAAAACCAGGGCACCAGATGTATGCACAAGGTCCTTTCCTGGAACATATCAACAGTCTGGAGTGAGGTGGAGGGACAGTATGAAGATGGTCCTACCAGCCTCTGTGGTCTCTCCAAAGAGAGTATTTCAGTAGGCTTCTAGATGTGTGTTAAATTAGAAAACTGGCCCCTAGGCCAAGTCTTTAAGACATGCAGATAGGTGTCATTCATAGACTGGCAGTGTTTCAGAAGAGGTCTCTGTGGAGTCCGGAGAGGAGTAGCCAGAGAAGTCTGCATGAGCCTTTTAAGAACTACTTTTTTGGGTGGTTAAATTGAGTGAAGGTGGTCAAAGGTACAAACTTCAGTTAGAAGCAAGTTCTGGGGATGTAATGTACCGTATGGTGTCTGTAGTTAATACTGTATTATATGTTTGCTAAATCTCTTTTACACATTAATTAATTGAAATATTGATTTACAATGTTGTATTAGTTTTAGGTGTACTGAATTCAGTTATATACATGCATACACATTCCTTCTCAGATTCTTTTCCTTTATAGCTTATTATAAAATATTAAGTGTTAATTCTCTGTGCTATACACAGTAGGTCCTTGTTGGCTATCGTATACATAGTATTATGAATATGTTATCCCAACCTCATAATTTATCCCTCTTCTCCTCTTCCCCTTTGGTAACCATAAATTTGTTTTCTGTTTGTGAATCTCTTTCTGATTTGTAAATTAGTTCATTTATACTTCAAAAAAAAGATTCCACATACAAGTGATATCATATTTGTCTTTCTCTGTATGACTTAATTCACTTAGTCTGATAATCTCTAGTTCTATCCATGTTGCTGCCAATGTCATCACTTCAGTCCTCCTTATGGCCAAGTAGTATTCCCATGTGTGCGTGTGTGTCCATCGCTGTCCTTCTTTGTGACCCCATGGACTGTAGCCCACTAGGCTCCTCTGCCCATGGGATTTTCTAGGCAAGAATACTAGAGTGGATTGCCAGTTCCTTCTCCAGGGGATCTTCCTGACTATGGGATCAAACCTGGGTCTCCTGCACTACAGGCAGATTCTCTACCTTCTGAGCCACCAGAGATATATGCCACTTTTTTTTTTTTTGGATGTATAGGTGATTTACAATGTTGTGCCAATCTCTGCTGTACAGCAAAGTGACTCACTTATACACATATATACATTCTTTTTTAATCTTTTCCATTATGGTTATCACATGCTGAGTATAGATCCCTGTGCTATACATTAAGACTGCTGTTTATCCATTCTAAATGCAATAGTTTGCACCTACCAATGCCAGACTCCAGTCCATTCCTTTTCCTCCCTCCTCCCCCTTGGCAACCAGAAGTCTGTTCTTTGTGTCTATGAGTCTGTTCATGTTTTGTAGATAGGCTCATCTGTGTCATATTTTAAATTCCACATATAAGTGATATCGTGGTATTTGTCTTTGTTTCTGACTTACTTCACTTGATAATCTATCCTTTCATCCCTGTTGCTGCAAATGGGATTATTTTGTTCTTTTTTATGGCTGAGTAGAATTCCATTTTAACCATCACATCTTTATCCATTTATCTGTTGCTGGACATTAGGTTATTTTCACATTTTGGCTATGGTGAATGAAGATCTCCTGGAGAAGAAAGGGCAACCCACTCCAGTATTCTTGCCTGGAAAATTCCATGGACAGAGGAACCTAGTGGGCTACAGTCCATGGGGTTGCAAAGAATCAGACACGACTGAGCGATTGAGCACGCACTCTAACATGAGAGTAAGCAACAACAAAAAGCCTACACAACTGTTTCTTCACAAGTAATTTGCTGTTGTAGCTAACCAGGTTTTTAGGGCTTCTCAACCGGCTCAGCGGTGAAAAATCTGCCTGCCATTACAGGAGATGCAGATCTGATCCCTATTCAGGAAGATTCCCTGGAGAAAAGAATGAATGGCAACCCACTCCAGTATTCTTGCCAGGGAAATCCCACAGAAAGAGGAGCCTGGCGGGTTACAGTCCACGGAGTCACAGAGAGTCAGACTCTACTGAGCAACTGAGCACGTTTCTGTGAACACAGGAGTACACGTGTATTTTTGAATTACAGTTTTGTCCGGATTTACTCCCAGGAGTGAGACTGCTGAGTGATATGGTGATTCTAATTTTAGTTTTCTGAGGAAGCTCCATCTTGTTTTCCATAGTTGCTGTGCCAATGCACATTTCTACCAACAGTGTAGGAGGGTTCCCTCTACTCTGCATCCTCCCCAGCATTTGATATTTGTAGATTTTCTAATGAAGGCCATTCTGACCTGTGTAAGGTGGTACCTCACTGTAGGTTTTGATTTGCGTTTCTGTAATAATTAGTGATGTTTAGCATCTTTTCACGTGTTCGGCCATCTGTATGTCTTTTTTGGATAAAGGCCTATTAAGGTCTTCTGTGCATTTTTCAGTTGGGTTGTTGTTGTTGAGTTGTATGGGCTGTTTGTATATTTTGGAGACTAAGCCAAATTTGTATCATTTGCAACTATTTTCTCCCATTTCATAGACTGTCTTTTCATTTTTAAAAAATGACTTTTCATTAAACAAAATAGTTTCCTGTGCTGTGCAAAAGCTTATAAATTTGATTAGGTCCCATTTGTATATTTTTGTTATTATTTCTGTTGTCTTGGGAACTGACCTAAGAAACATTGGTACAATTTATGTCAGAGAATGTTTTGCCTATACAGTCCTCTAGGAGCTTTATGGTGTAATGTCTTATGTTTGTCTTTAAAAGCCATTTTCAGTTTATTTTTTTGTGCATGGTGTGAGGGCGTGTTCTAACTTGATTGATTAGCTTGCAGCTGTCCAAATTTCCCAGCACCACTTGCTGAAGAGACTTTTTCCCATTTTATATTCTTGCTCCTTTGTCAAAGATTAATTGACCATAGGTGTGTGGGCTTATTTCTGGGCTTTCTGTTCTGTTCCATTGATCCATGTCTGTTTTAAACCAGTACTACCCTGTTTTGATTACTGTGGCTTTGCTGGATTGTCTGAAGTCTAAAGGGTTATGCCTGCCCTCCTGCTTTGTCTCTTTCCTCAGGATTGCTCTGGCATTTCTGGGTCTTTTATGGTTCCATATAAATTTTTGGATTATTTGTTCTAGTTCTCTGAAAAATGTCATGGTCAATTTGATAGAGATTGAATTAAATCTGTAGATTACTTTGGGTAGTATTGCCATTTTAACAATATTAAATTTCAATCCAAGAGCATGGGATATCTTTTCTTTGAATCATCTTTTATTTCCTTTATTAAGATTTTATAGTTAACTATAAGTTTATTCATATATATATATATATTTTTTGATGTAATGTTAAGAGTATTCTTTTTTTACATTCCTTCTCTGCTATTTTATTGTTAGTGTGAATGCAATCAATCTCTGAGTTAAACTTGTATTTCCTAAATTCATTTATTAGACCTTTTAGTGTGGCGTCCTTAGGGACTCTATATCCATTCATCTGACGATGAACATTTAGCTTGCTTCTGAATCTTGGCTATTGGAAATAGTGCTTCTGTGAATATTGGGGTGCATGTTTCTTTTCAAATTAGAGTTTTTGCCTTTTCTGGATATGTACCTAGGATTGGGACTGTAGGATCAATTGGTAACTATTTTTAGCTTTTTAAGGAACCTCCATATTGTTTTCCAGAGTACCAATGAAACTGTACTGATTTACAGTCCCATCAACAGTGTGGGAGGGTACCCTTTCTCTACATCCTCTCTAGCATTTATTTTGTAGACTCTTCGATGATGGCCATCCTGATTGGTGTGAGACATTTTAAAAAGACATTTAATAAAATTTTGTTAGGGCTTTTTATCTTTCAAATTAAAAATAATGCCTAGAGGGCAAAAACCAAGAGAAATTTTTAAAAGTGGTTTCTTGTTTGCTATATCCTGGTGGGTCTCATGGATGCAAGTCCCATTGGCTTTCAAAGCTAAATATTTTGGAGGCTTGTCTCTTAGATGCAAGTCTTAAAAGCTGGAGTGCCTGATATGAGGTCCAAACCATTTTCTCCTCATGGAGAAGCTTGGAGTGTGAGTTTCCTCCTGACTGTGGGTGGCCATGCCAGGGGTGGGGTGTATAGACTGTGTCTCTGCCTCTCCTACCTGGTTTGATGTGGGTTTCTTCTCATTCATCTGATGTGTTGGGGTTGCTCATCTAGTTATTGGATTTCTTTCAAAACACATTGTTCTGTCTGTAACTGGCGATTACATGTGTCTGCGGGAGGAGGTAAGTTCAGGACCTTCTAGTCGCCGTCTTGAATGGGGACCCTCATGCTTTTCTATCTTCTTACTGGACTAGTGGGTAAGAGTGCTGTCTCCACTGTCCTGCTGCCAGGGTTCACTGCTCTGCTGCTTACTTCCTGCATGGGAAGTTGGACCTTTGGTGAATAGGGGTAATGGTAGTATGTGGTTTTATGTTTGAGGACAAACATCTCTGCACACCTGGAATGCTTTGAGCACAGGGGATTAAATGAGGCAGTTTATCATCTGTCTCCTTCCACTGAAGTGTCAGCTTCATCGGGGTAGGACTTTTTTCTTTGCACTCCCAACCTCTAGAATTTGAATGGGTGCAAACACAGCTCAGTATTCTTACTCATTGGTCTCAGCCCTCATTCCTATTGGCCTGGCTGCCTACCTTCTTGCAGTCTGACCTGTGCCCCTCTGACAGCTTCTCAGCTTGCAGTAACTCATCTCTGAGGCTCTGTAAGCCTTCTGAGCATCAGCTCTGTGGTTTTCCGGGCAAATCCTCGAGGCTGGTAAAATTATCTGATAAACATGGAGTGACTGGTGACACTTTCTTAGCTGAAATTTAAGTTTTCATACTAGCAGCACCATTTTTGTGTAACTGCCTAAGCTTTAGTGGGAGTATTAGGAAACATGACTAATTGCAAAGTTTAACAATATTCCATATTAACATATGTACATATTAAACATCATAAATATGACTTTATCCTACTAAGGTAGCAAATGCTTTTGGTGTGTTTTCAAGGCCCTGTGATGAGGCAGACTGCCTGGGCGATGTACGTGGCTTTTTCCTCAAAACACCACAGAACATAAGACAGAGCAGAGGGACAGAACATAGGATCTAGAGGCGATGTCTAACAGGGGAGACACCCTGAGATGCAGGGAGGAGCCCAGCCTCTAAGTCATCCAGCATTTTAGGTTTTAAAAAGTGACCTTCAGTTTGTGAGCTCAGCTGCCCAGCTAAACTCTAGAAATGAAAATCAGCTTGGGAAAGAAAACTCCCAAATGGAGTCCAGTCATATGCTAGGCACCTGTATTAGCTTGTTTATTCCTCATAATCACCAGTTACTAAAGGACAGTTGGGATTTGAACCTGGGCCTGATTTCTTCTGAAGCTAAGACTCTACACATTATACTTCCACTTTCTACTGTCAAGAAGACCTCAGTGGGAAAGAGGATTCTGTGCAAACTTGAAAATACTGTGAACTTGAATGGGTACCTCTTGGCTGCCAGTACCCCAAATGACCCAGCCAGTCTAGGATAAAGGCTGCTTTAGCTTATCTATACTTTTTTTTTTCCCTGTCACACTGCTCAGCGGTTACATGGTAACATGGCAGTTAGCTAGTGTTAGCATCTCTGCAGGTAGCTGGTGATGATATCAGACCCTGCAGGCACTGCTAGCTAGTGGCGCCCTTCTTCTCTGGCGATTGGTGGCGGGGTAGGGGGGTGGCTTATATCATATTGTCAGTGACTGCTGCATTCTATGTAGTGCTTATTTAAACAAATAATAGAAAACATGACTCCAGAAAAGCCAAAACATGTAGCCACATTTCAACTGGACTTGTATGTAGTAACAGGCAATGTGTGTCTAGTTTTAGACCAGTGTGAGAGGCAGAGATCTCAAGAGAGGCATACATATGTATACTTTGGAAAATAGCACTTACCTGAGAAAAAACATGCTATCAATGAAGTAATCTTTAAAGCTAATTTTTAAAGGTTATTTTATACAAAATAGTGATTAACCTTTGTGATATTTGATGAAGCAAGACAAAGAAGCTGGTTTTTTTTTTTCATAAATTAGATTACTGCTTCCCAAAACGATACCCAAAGGAAAGGTATTTCATGAAATATTCCAAAAAAATGCCTTATGTGGACAATTTGAGGAATGGTCTGTTTTTCCTTTTGAAGATTTAAGGTTGGGGAGACACCAAAACTTTTAAAAAAGTATTACTGGTTTTATTTCCAGGAAGTGGTCCATGGTGATAAGAAATGCTTGGCAGTTCCTGAGATTTCTGATTGTAACATATGTTTGGACCATTCACTCATGTGGTCTCTGTTTCATGAACCTCCATACTATGATTTACAGGGGTACTCTGTAACCAAACTGACAGACACGAAGGTAAATAATCCTAGGTCCACTGATTTTTAGGGGGCATCCAAACCAGATGAGCCTGGATCAGCTGTCTGAGGGTTAGCACCTACGCCAGCGAGCTGCCTCTAACAGCCTCCTCAGCACACACGGGGGAGCTGGGTGGACGCACTCAGCGCAGCGACCTCACTGTAATTCCCACAGAGAAGTGGCGTGATGCGTGCAGAGTGACGGCAGTTCTGGGGCTGCCACTCAAGACAAAGAAGCTAGAGGAAAACCTCGCTTCTTAAATAACATTTATTATTGTTGGAAAGGAGTCTCTCTTCATGAGAACAATTCTCACATTTATTTAAAGGTATACTGGTTATGGTTATAGAAGCAAATTTCACCGAGGGGCTCTATATGAAGTATGCCCGACTACGACTCTTGAGTTCAGCAATCTAACGCTCACAATGTGTTGGCTGCCATTAGCTATGGATCCAAACATGCCTTTCCCCCCACACCCCCCACCTCCCCTTTTAAAACATGTGCCTGCACAGGGTGGAGAAGGAAACGCCAAGGGCCTGCTAAAAAGGAGAAGCCTAGAAAAGATAAAATTCCTGCGGCAGTTCTGGCCAACTGCAGCCCGTGGGTGCAGGAACAGTGTTTATGTGGGGAGGCGCTGCGCCCAGTGGTTTCTCGGTTGAATGGTGTGAGAGCCCTTGAGGTTTTCTGCGGCGGAGGAGGAAGGAAGGGGTGCCGTTTACTGAATCCAGTCGATGTTCAGGCAGCGTGCGATGAACGCAAACATGTCTGAGACTTCTTCTATCACCTTGGCTGTGGGCTTCCCGGCCCCGTGGCCCGCCTTGGTGTCCACATGGATAAGCAGGGGGTTGTTCTGCTTCCGGCTGCGGCCCACGAGGTGCTGAAGGGTGGCGATGAACTTGAGGGAGTGGAGCGGGACCACGCGGTCATCGTGGTCTGCGGTGAGGAGAAGCATGGACGGGTACTGGATGTCGTCTGCCTCTGGCAGCTTCACGTTGTGCAGTGGAGAATATCTGAAAGGCAAGGGCACTTCCATGAGGCCAGGCACCCAAATGAGACCTGTGCGCGTCCCCTAGGTTAATCACGGGACTGGTGGGCACAGATGCCTGTGTCGTTCATCAGCAGTGAGGACCGGGCCAGCTGCTCCCTGGGTGAGCGGGTGGCCCTGCGGACAGGATGGTGGGCTGTGACTAGCCAGGGCTATTGGAGGCTGGGGAGCGCTGTCATTTATCTGGTCCCCACTTTGGAAGACTGTGTAAGAAAACTCACGGGGCTTCTGGAACAACCCAAACTATATGCACACTGACTGTCTTGAGGTGAATATTTTCATATTCTTCAGGCTGAATTTTTCGCTGCAACAAAGTAGACTGGTTGTCCCTTTGTTTATTATTACACGAGAAAACATTCTAAATTGAGTATAGTTGATTTACAATATCAGTTTCAGGTAATTCAATATATTCTTACAGATTATACTCCAATTAAAGTTAAAAAATAACGGCTTTATTCCCTGTGCTGTACAGCACATCCCTGCAGCTTATTCATTTTATACACAGTAGTCTGTATCTTAGTTCCTGACTTCTATCTTGCTGACTGTTGTTTTAAATCACTGACTATGGATCTAATAGGTGCAAGCCTTTCTTTTGTTGAAGAATTTGAAGTCCACAGTGTCTGGCAGCTTTTTGCCTGTTTGGTATCTATAAAATCTTTATTCTGATCTCAGCTTGATAGACTTAGGAAGAACACAGGTCCTCCCCAGGCCTAGTTTCTGTCTGAAAACCAGGGAACCTGAGCTGAGCTGCTGACCTGCTGGCTCACAGTCCAGCAGAAACTGACTTTGGCCAATGGTGAGAAAGTTAGTGTAGGAAGAACCTTCTGAAGCATAATATAAATTTGAAGTTAACAAAAGGTTTTTAAAAACTAAGTACAGTCAGATTAAATGCTTGATGCTAATCTCTTGAGTATTTCTTCTTTACTTTTTAGTCAATACGGTTGTCTTATTTCTCAGAGTGTTCAGTATTAATGAATGAACTATTTTAGTAGAGTTTTATTTTGTAGAGTGAATAAGCAAAAATAGTAAAATTTCTGCTCAGTTAACCACATCAAGACTAAAACCTTCTAGGGTTTAGTCTCCTAATAGGTAAGATGGGGGTGACAATAGATCTGTTTTCTGATCTCACTTCAGAGGATTTTTGGATCAATCCTGGTCCTCCAGATAAGGGTTAGTTCTGCGGGAAAACAAGCTTGGAAATTCTTTTTATGAATAATACCTCTCCCTACCTCAAGATTCAAATACCACATTTATGTAGTAAAGATTCTAAGAAGTTCTGTAGGGGAAAAAAAAAGTCTGTTAGGCTTTATTTATCCCAGCCATTCACAAACTTCAAAATCTAGATTTTTTTCCTGGGGGGATCCCCTCCAGTAGAGTGGATTCAGTTCCTGCTCACTTGGGAGCAGATGAGAGGTCACGTAGCCCTGTGAGTGCTAGGCTAGAGAAATTAAGGTCTGAAAATAAGAGTATCACTGATGTCTTGACAGAAAAAAATATTAAGAACTCTTATTGCTTTCAAATTAATTTTAGAAGCATTAGGTTCCAGTGACTATTTTGTTGCCTTCAACATACAATTCAGTTTTTTCAACTGAGTATAAATGGGACCTCACTCCCTAAGTGCGTATTTTCTCTGTTACTTTGAACTGTGACTCCTTCAGATATTCAGCTTTCACAAGGATGTGTCAGTGGGGTTACTTGTCTATTTTTAAAGTTAAACTTTTCCCCCTCCTGCAGAACAGAATTCAGTAGTTTGAAAGTAGTCAATTAAATCCAAGTCGTTTCAGCCAGATATCTAAGTGGAGAACTAGCCACACAAAGCACATCAAATGAAGGGAAAAACCTGACTTGAGAAACTGAAGTTATTGTGTCAAAGTCTACAGGTGACTGAGAAGACTGGGACAGGGGACACAGGCTCCTGATGCTATTCCAAGGGCAGTTTCTTAATACTGCTGGTAAAACCCCCAGATCCCTGCTGGGGAAAGTAAAGAGAACCATGAGCCAAAGAAGAATGCAGCTTACAGTCCTGAGAATCTAGATGTTTGCCATTTTCTCACTGTTATCGCCAAAGTGGTTGAGGGATATAAATATTTCAATAATGCAGTAGCTTCAAATATGGGCTTCCCGGGTGGCTCAGTGGAAAAGAATCCACTTACCCATGCAGGAGATGTGGGTTCCAACCTTGGGTCAGGGAAATTCCCTGGAGAAGGAAATGGCAACCCACTCTAGTATTCTTGCCTAGGAAATCCCATGGACAGAGGAGCCTGGAGGGCTACGGTCCATGAGGTTGCAAAAGAGTCGGACAAAATTTAGCAGCTAAACAACAACAAAGTTTCAAATATAAGTGGTTATACTGAAAACACAAAATAAGTTGAACTGTATTTGCATATGGAGAAGGCAATGGCACCCCACTTCGGTACTCTTGCCTGGAAAATCCCATGGATGGAGGAGCCTGGTGGGCTGCCTATGGGGTTGCACAGAGTCGGACATGACTGAAGCGACTTAGCACCAGCAGTACTTGCATATAGTCCTATTTCCTTATTTTTTAATTGAGAAAAAGAATCCTATACATATATATATGTTATACCTTTTTTTAAATTAGTTTTTAATTGCTGGATCAACAAAAACCACACAGATTTCTTATCTCACAGTAAGTCAGAAGTCTGAGTTGGTTTGACTGGGTTCTCTGGCTGTCTCAAGGTTGAAATCAAGTTTTGGCTAGCTGGGCACTTATTAAGAAGTTCTAGGGGGAAATCTACTTCTGGACTCATTTCAGTTGGCAGCATGCAGCTCCGCAAGGCTGTAGGACTGAGGTCCTCATTTCTCTGCCAGCTACTGGTTGGGGCTGATATCAGCTTGTAAAGGCCCCCTTCCTCCGTTTTCAAAGGCAGCAATGGTGGGTCTAGGCCTCCTCATGCTTCCAGTTTCTCTTATCTTTTTTGCTGCATCCCTGATTCTTCTCGCCAGAGACAGTGCCCTGCCTTTAAGGGTCTGTCATTAGATTAGGCCCTCTTGATAATCCAGGACAAGTTTTCCATTCTGGTCAGCTGATTAATAATCTTCATTTAATCTGCAAAGTCCCTGCACAGCAGTCCATAGATGAGTCAACCACTGAAGAACTAGGGGGACAGGAATCCTGGGGGGACTATCTTTAGAATTCTGCCATCACACCTTTGTTATTTTTGTTCAAGACCAGATCAGAATTAGGGAGACAGATAAGTATCCCCACCACATACCCTACTTTTGCAGTGAATTACATGTAAACACGAGATACTGAAGGGGACAGTCAAACATACCCTTTTGACTATGTTCAGTATCTGACACCAAATTGTTAGCAACACAAACAGGAATCAAAACCTTACTTGATAAGCCATTCAAAATGTTGTTTGTTGTCTGAGCACCCATAATCAGTCGTCCAGGCATGACCAATAGTATATTTATGGAACTTCAACATGTCCATTACTCCAACTTGGGCAATAACACAACCAAAGAGGTCAGGACGCTGATTGGCACAGGTAGCTAAAAATCAAGATAGAAAAAGGAGGTCGTCCATCATTAAATATCTGTCATAAACAAACCAAAAGAGAACAAAACAACACGTAAATGTTTTCTGAATCCTGATGGTCTTTTTTTCCAAAAGCACAGGAAGAAACTATCAGAAATCACTTGCCCAAGAGTCTACAAGCTCTCCCCCTGCTTCTAGTATATATCCGAGAGGTGGAATATTTTCATCAGTAGTGGACACATAACTCTTCATGAAAACCTCTTGGACTTTCTGTAACATCTGTGCTGCTCCCATCCCTAGCTGCTTTCACAGGTGATACAGGATATTAACAAACTTATGCGGGATCTCAAAACTAGCCTGTGATATTGTGACAGTATAAGAAATACCTATTTAATCTTTGTCCCTGGTTCCTAGAACAGATCTCCTAAAACCCTTGAGAGTTTCCTGAGTGACAAGGTGAGAGGAGTAGTTTTCATAATTCATAACTAACACCTCTCAGCCACATCTGAGTTCATGCTAATCAGGTGGCTCTTGCTGGGTTCCTAGACAGCTTCAGGATGGGGGCTGGTGGACCAAGGAACCAACCTTGTGACAGGAGGATTGGGTCTTTTTGTCCCACCCCTGACGTCTGGGGAGAGCAAGGGGGCTGGAGATAGTGATTCATGGCTACTGATTTAATCAATCTACCCTGTATAACAGAACCTTCATAAAACCAGTGGAGTCTGGAGAGCTCCTGGGTTAGTGAACACATGGAGGTGCTGGGACCATGGTGCACTAACAGGGCCTGGAGGCTTGGCACGCACCTGCCCCAGCTATGCATCTCCTCTGACTTGTTCCCAAGTTCTATCCTTTATAACAAACTGGTAAATTTAAGAGTGTTCCTCAAAGTGAAAGTCACTTAGTCCTGTCCATCTCTTTGCGACCCCATGGACTATACAGTCCATGGAGTTCTCCAGGCTAGAATACTGGAATGGGTAGCCTTTCCCTTCTCCAAGGGATCTTTCTAACCCAGGGATCAAACCCAGGTCTCCGGCATTGAGGGTGGATTCTTTACCAGCTAAGCCACAAGGGAAGCCCAAGAATACTGGAGTGGGTAGCCTATCCTTTCTCCAGTGGATCTTCCTGACCCAGGAATCGAACTGGAATCTCCTGCATTGCAGGCAGTTTCTTTTACTACCTTCTTAGGGAAGCCCTAAGAATGTTTCTGAGTTCTATCAAATTATCGAACTCAAGGAGGGGGACCTGGGAAACCCCAGTTTATAGCCATCAGTTAGAAATATGAGAAGTCTAGGACTTGTGACTGGTGTCTGCAGTGGAGACTGTCCTTTGGGTCTGTGCTAACTCTGGGTAGTGTCAGAATGGAACTGAATTGTGCAACACCCAGTTGGTGTCTAGAGAGTTGGGAGTATTGGTTGGTGTGGGACCCACCCTGCCACCCCTTCCTACATTTGGCATCAGAAGTGTTGTAAACAGCAACAGTTGATATAGGTATAGCTCAAAGCAGAACAGAGCCTAAGACCCAATTCAGAGCTCTATCAGATACTGACATATTTTCTTGTCCTGTTTTAAAAATGCTCTTCTTTGTATACTTAAAATTTTATTTTTTTGATAATTCAATAAATGTTTATTGAACATCTGCCATGTGCCTTGCACTAGGCCTGGGGCCTGGGGATATGTCAGGAATAATTTAGTGGGAAAGATAAAAGAAGTGAATGGGCAGCTACAGTGTGGCATTCACTTCTGTTGAGAAAGTGCGGTGCTATGGAAGAAGGGTGTAGGCCAGCATAATGAAGCTGGGGAGGCTTTGCGAGGAAGTCACGTCGGCGCTGGCATGACTAGGAGTTAGTCAAGAGATGTGAACTTTTCCTGCCTCTGGCAAGAACCCGTTCCCACTGCAGTTTAGATGTCAGTGCTTATTCATGATACCGATTTCTGAGTCCTACCCCGCAGATCTTCTCCTCCCCACTCAGAGGTGGGAGGGACAGGAGAATGTTCTTTTAAATGAGCACTTTAGCATCTTGATGGACAGACTCTATCTCTGAAGGTCCCATAAAGGACCTGGTTTATTAAAAGGCATAAACCAATTCCTGAAAATACAACTCCAAAAATGGACTTATTGGATGAACCAGTAAATTACAACACAATTCTCCCACTACTAAAATCAGGTGGTATTTTCAACATCTTTTCCTATTAAGTAGTTTAGATTCACCTTAAGTTGTTCTTTCTTTTATATTAATACTTGTTTAATTCATATGAAAATTTAGTTGGTTCAAATTCAAAATATACTAGGAATCAGACCACTTCTTATTACTTCCATCATCACACGCAGGTCCACGCCACCACCTTCTCTCACTGACACAGAAGCCACCTAGCTGGTCTCCGGCTTTTCTGTCCTCACCTCTTCTGCCTACCCTAACATAGCAACGGATCAATCCATGATCCTGACTTTAAAACATGTCAAGTTATACGCCACTTCTCTGCTCAAAACTCACCCAAAGGCTTCTCATTTCAGAGTAAATCATGTTCTCTCTGACAGCAGTGAGGCCTGGTTTAGGTTCCCACCATCCCTAACCTCTCCCATCACTCGCCCTTGCTCTCTGTGCCTAGCCACAGACACGGGTCTCCGGGCTGCATGTTGGCCTTAGGCACGTCATGTCACCTGCCTCAACTAGCTAGAATGAAAGCTCCATGAAGGTGCTGTCGTTTCATTTGCTGACATATTTCCAGTATCTGAAAAAATGCCCAGCACTTGCTCAGTACATGTTTGTTGAATAGATAAATCAAATTTGTGGTTATTTGGTATTTAAGAATATTATCCATATCCTTTCTCAATTTATTTTTTCTTTAAATTGAAGTATAACTGACATAAAGTGTATTAGTCTCAGGTGTAAAACAGCGATTTGGTATTTTTATGCATCAGAAAATGATCACCATAAGTCTAGTTACCATAAGTCTAGTTACCATCACCATAAGTCTAGTTACCATCACCATAAGTCTAGTCTCATCACACAGTTATTAAATACTGACTATATTCCCTATCTATATAGCATATCTCTGAGATATTCTATCACCGAGTTTGCACCTCTCAATTGCCCTCATTAATTTCACGCACCTTTCCATCCCATTCCACTCTGGCAGCCACTAATTTTTCTGTATCTATAATTAGTCTGTATTTGTTCAACTGTGTTTTTAACATTTCTTATGTAAGTGAAATCATATGGTAACTGTCTTTCTGACTTATTTTACTTAGCATAATACCCTCTAGGTCCACGCATGTTGTTGCAGATAGCGAGATTTCATTCTTTCCTAGGGCTGAGTAATATTCCACTGTGTGTATATTATACATATGCATCTTCTTTATCCATTAGTTTATCAGTGGGCACCTAGGTTGCGTTTATATCTTAGCCATTGTGAATAATACTAGAATGAACATAGGGGTACATATCTTTTTGAATTAGTGGTTTTGACTTCTTTGAAACAAATCGCCCAGAAGTGGAACTGCTGAATCATACAGCTGTTCGATTTTTACTTTTTAAGGAACCTCCATACTGTCTGTATAGTGGAGACCAGTTGACACCCCCACCAGGGCATGAGGTTCCCTTTCACTGCCTCCTTGTCAACACTGATCATTTGTTGTCCTTTGGATGCTAGTCCTGCTGACACGTGGGAGGTGGTGCCTCACTGTGGCTTTGATTTGCATTTCCTTGATGATTAGTACCACTGACATATTCTCATGGGTCTGTTGGCCGTAAGTGTATCTTCTCTGGAAAAATGTCTATTTAGGCCCTCTCCTCACTGTTAACTGTTTGCTTTTGGTGTTGATTTGTATGGATCCTTAGGCTATTTTGGACATCAAGCTCTTAGCAGATATATTGTCTGTAAATACCTTCTCAGGTTAAGTAGGCTGCCTTTTCATTTTGTTGGTAGTTTTCTTCACTGTGCAAAAGCTTATAAGGTTGCTACAGCCCTATTTGTTTGTTCTGCTTGTTTCCCTTGCCTGAGGAGACATATCCAAAAAAATTTCATGAAGATCAATTCAGTGTGCTGCTTATGGTTTCTTCAAGGGGTTTTATGGCTTCAGTTTTTATATTGTTTTGAGTTTATTTTCATATATGATGCGAGAAAGTAGTCCAGTTTGACTCTTTTGCATGAAACTGTCTAGTTTTCCCAACACCATTTGTTGACAAGGCTATCTTTTCCCCACTGTTTACTCTTCCTTCCTTTGTTGTAGATTGACTATATATGTGGGTTTATTTTGGGGTTCTCTATTTTCTTCCACTGACCTTTATGTCTGTTTCTATGCCAGTACCATATTGTTTTGGTAACTAAAGTTTTGCAGTACAGCTTGAAATCAATGAACATGATACCTCTAGCTTTGTTCTTCTTTTCCAAAATTGTTTTTATTGCCATTGATATTTTGATAGGATTTGCCCTGACTCTGCACACTGCCTTGGGAGCAGGGTGATTTTAACAGTAGTCACTCTTCACATCTATGAGCAGAGTACATCTTTTAGTTGGTTTGTGTCACCTTCAGTTTCATTGTGTCTTACAATTTTTCAGTGTTCAGGTCTTTCACCTCTTTGATTAGATTTATTACTAGGTATTTTATTCTTTTTGATGCAATTTTAAATGGGTTTGTTTTCTTAATTTCTCCTGACAATCTGTTAAGGTATAGAAGTGCAACAGATTTCTATATATGGATTTTATATCGTGCAACTTAATTAGTTCTCTGATGGTGTCTTTAGGTTCCCTATATATAGTAACACATCACCTGCAAACAGTGGCAGTTTTACTCCTTTTTGGATTCGGATTACTTTACTTTTCCTGTCTGTGGATAGGACTTCCAATATACTGTTAACAGGAGTGGTGAGTGACTCTCTTATCTCAATAAGACCCTTTTCCTGTTCCTCACCTTAGAGAAAATGCTTCTGGCTTTTCACTGTTGAGTATGATATTAGCACTTGTCATACATGGCCTTTATTATGTTGAGATGTGTCCCTCTGTACCCATTTTGTTAAGAGTTCTTAATCACAAATGGATGTAGAATTTTGTCAAAAGATATTGAAACATCCTTACATCCCTGAGATAAATCCTACTTGATCACAGTGTATGATCCTTTCAACGTACTCGTGAATTTGACTAGTTAAGACTTTGAAGCTTTTTATATCTATGTTTACCGGTGATATTGGCCTGCAATTTTCTTTTTTTGTGTGTGGTATCTTTGGTTTTTATATCAGGGTGATGCTGACCTTGTAAAATGAGTCCAGAAGTGCGCCTTCCTCTTCAGTTTGCTGGAACAGTTGGAGAAGACAAGTGTTAACTTTTCTCTAAATGTTTCATAGAATTCACCCGTGAAGACATCTGGTCCTGGACTCTTCCTTTGCTGGGAGTTTTCTTTTCTTTTAATTTACTCATTCAATTTCATACTGGTTAACTGGTCTGTTGATACTTTCTTCCTGATTCAGTCTTGGGAGATTGTAAGTTTTTAGGAACTTATCCATTTCTTCTAGGTTGTCCACTTTATTGTGCACAATTATTCATAGTATCTTAGGGTCCTTTGCATTTTTATGGTGACGGATGTGATTTGTCTTTCATCTCTGATTTTCTTTGGGCCCTCTCTGTTTTTCTTGATGAGTCTGGTAAAATTTTTTCATCTCAAAGAAACAGCTCTTAGTTTTATCGATCTTTTGTACTGTCTTTGTCTCTCTTATTGCTCTAATTTTTATTATTGTAGTCACTTTAGGTGTTAGGTTAGATTCCGTTTTCATTGTCTCTAAGTACTTCTTAATTTTCTCTTTATCAGTGACCCACTGGCTGCTCAGTACCATACTGTTTAGTCTCCGTTTGTCTTTTGCAGTTTTTCCTAGTAGTTGATGTCTAATCTCATACTGTTGTGGTTGGAAAAGATCCTTGATGTAATTTCAACCTTCTTAAATTTATTCAGATGTATTTAGTGGCATAGCATATGATCTATCCTGGAGAATGATCTATGCGCACTTGAAAAGAATGTGTATTCTGATGCTTTTGGATAGAATGTTCTTAATCTATTTAGTCAATCTAATCTAATGTATCTTTAAAGTCAGTATTTCCTTAATGATTTTCTGTCTGGAATGTTACAGTCTCCTGTTATTGTTTTACTCTTCGGTTTCTCCCTTTATGTTGTCAATATTTGCCTTAGACATTTAGGTACTTCTATGTTTGGTGTATAAATATGTTTTTAAAATTTTATACTATAGTTTACAATGTGCGTGTTTTAGGTGTATAGCAAAGTGACTCATATATACATATACACATATCCATTCTTTGTCAGATTCTTTTCCACATAGGTTACTATAGAATATATGTTCCCTGTGCTATACAGTAGGTCCTTGCTGATTACCTATTTTATATATAGTACTGTGTCTTTGTTAATCCCACACTCCTAGCTTATCCCTGCCTCCTTTTCCTCTAGTAACTGTAAGTTTGTTTTTGAAGTTCTCATTTTTTTTTTGAACTGTTTTTTTTCTGTTCAGCTTGTATGATTTTCATTATTCTGTTTTCCATGTCTCTGATCCATTCCTCTGTATCATCTAATCTACTGTTGATTCCTACTAATATACATATATATTTTATTTCAGTTATTATAGTCTTCACCTCTTTTTAGTTCTTCTTTTTATTTTCTGTCGGTTAAACTTCTCACCATGTTCATCCATTCTTCTGAGTTTGTGGAGCTGCAGGTCTTGACTATACTGTGCATCTGCCTCTCCTTACCATCTCATTGTGGTTCCTTCTTTGTATCCTCAGTTGTAGAAATTGTTATTTAAATTGCGTTATTTATTGGATAAGATTGCATATCTCCACTTTGCTTAGTTCTTCTTCTAGGGGTTTTATCTTGCCTCCTTAGTTTAGAACATAGTTCTGTCTTTTCTTTGTGCCTAATTCTCTGTGTTTGTCTCTGTGTACGAGGTGGGCTGGTTATGTGTTCTGAGCTTGGACAAGTACCCCCATGTAGCTGATGTTCCATAGCAGCAGCGGACTCCCATGCGGTGGCCAGTCACATGGTGTAGGGTGCCTCCTCTGTAGGCTGCACGGGCCTTCTGTGGTGGCAGGGCCAACTACTTTCAGTATGCTGGCAGGCAAGGCCTGGTATGCATGAGCAGAGCTGGTGCCGGTCCGCTGGTGGGAGAGTGCTGATGGGAGCTGGGGGGCTCCAAAATGGTGCTTGTCAGCACCAGCGTCCTTGTGGTCAAATAGGTTCCCCCAAATGGCTGCCCCCAGCATCTGTATTCCCACTAGGAGTCCCGGTTGCCTCCTGCCCCTCTGGGAGGCTCTCCCAGATTAGCAAGAAAATTTGAGCAGGCTCCTTTCAAATCACTGCCCATATGCTGGGACTCAGCATGTGGGATTTTGTGTGCACTCTAAGAGTGGAGTCTCTCTCTCCCACAGCCCTCTGGCTCTCCTGAAAGGAAGATCAGAGCCAGATGTTCTGGGGGCTTGTCTTCCTGGTGAGGGGTCTCTGGACTGGGGAACCTGCTGTGGGTCTTGAACCTCTCTCTCTTTGGGAAGGATTATCCTACAGCTGTGATTATCTTCCCATTTGTGGGCTGCCTGCCTGAGACTGCAGGTCTTGACTATACTATGCATCTGCCTCTCCTTACCATCTCATTGTGGTTCCTTCTTTGTATCCTCAGTTGTAGAAATTGTTAGTCTGTTAGTCTTCAGGTTGTTCTCGTAGTTGTTCTGTAAATAGTTGTTAATTTTGGTGTGCCCATGGAAGAAGGTGAGCTCAAAGGCTCGCCGTCTTGGCCACATCTCTACCCTTTCCAAATTTAAACAAATTACTTTGGACATATACATTTTACCTCCATGGGAAAATGTTTTTTCCAAGTCTATATGATATTGGGGTAGAAAAAGTAAGGGCAGGAATTCAGGTTTTGACACGAGTCAAAGATAAGGAAACAGTGAATGTCAAAGTCCCCTGAGAACAGAACTGAAAGCTGAAAATTGTCACATGTGCTTTTTAGGTTGAGTCTTTTTATGCTGATCTGCATTTGTAAAATGGCTCCTCATCTCCTAGTGACACTGGAGGTAGGACCCAGCAAGCAGAGTTCAGGCCCACTGTAAATGTCCACTGCAATGTTAAGTACTGCTGAGATAGAAAAGCAAAGTAAAACTTCAGTAACTACCAAAAAATAGGAAAATCTGCTTAGAGGCAGTGCCACACAGAGGTTAAGAGAGCAGAATCGAGAACCATGGTGCTAAGCATCAACCCAGCAGCACCACCACACTAGCAAGCTACTCTCTGTCTCAGAGCCCCATCTCCCAGGCTGCATGCATGTCAGGGACTCGGCACCGGGCCTGGCACACAAGGTGCTCAGCAAAGGTGAACTATGACTGTGGCTATTTCATTACTTTTAAGCTGTGGCTCCGTCTCTGCATGGACCTCATTTTCCTTTATGACTTATTTCTCTGCACCCACAGCGTTTAGCACCCCATGGCACTAGGTCTTCAACCAGTATTTATACCTAAGGATCACAGGTGGGTAGCATAGTCAGAGGGGTGTTATCTGATTCAGTCCTATGCTGCCTGAACTCTAGAGACTTGTGGGCTTGGTCTGTGGGAAGGGAGTCCCACCCAGAGGAGGGTGAGAACTGTGGTCCAGAAGAGCTCAGAACACGGAGGAGGAATGGCTTTTCAGGCTCTGATGAGCTGAGTCAGTAGTTGTCTTCATATGTCATTTATTAGATACCCAAATACAACAGGTTTTGCTTTTTCTGTACCATTGCTGCCATCCATGAGCCCAAAGTAAGTCAGAGTATCTGAAAACTCCAATCGTTAACTAGTAAAGTACAATGAATAAACCCAGATCTCACCTACTAAGAGTCCTCCATTTGAACCTCCATTAATAGTCAGCCTCTTGGGAGACGTGTAACCTTCCTTGATAAGATATTCAGCAGCACACTGAAAGTCATCAAAACAGTTTTGTTTGTTGGCCAAGATACCACCTATAATGTGCCAAAGTGAAAGATAAGTTAATTAACAAAATACTAAAAAAAAAAAAGAAAAATTAACAAAAACATTTTAACCTAAGAGGAATTCAAATGATGATAAGGCATAGTTTCAACTACAGATCAACTTAAACACAATGAGCTAACACTACATTTAGAAAATGCCTCAATTTATGTACTATGGAAATCCATCATGAGTACTGCAACTGCTAATCCATACGGTGCCTTTGTATTTTTCTAAAACCTCTTAGAACTTAAAAGGCAAATGCCCCAAAGGGAACAGATGATCTGTCATGATGTCAGACAACCA
>SJYC01033008.1:0-13674 GCA_006408675.1 Madoqua kirkii | reverse complement strand
TGGACTGGGGAACCTGCTGTGGGTCTTGAACCTCTCTCTCTTTGGGAAGGATTATCCTACAGCTGTGATTATCTTCCCATTTGTGGGCTGCCTGCCTGAGGCTGCAGGTCTTGACTATACTGTGCATCTGCCTCTCCTTACCATCTCATTGTGGTTCCTTCTTTGTATCCTCAGTTGTAGAAATTGTTATTTAAATTGCGTTATTTATTGGATAAGATTGCATATCTCCACTTTGCTTAGTTCTTCTTCTAGGGGTTTTATCTTGCCTCCTTAGTTTAGAACATAGTTCTGTCTTTTCTTTGTGCCTAATTCTCTGTGTTTGTCTCTGTGTACGAGGTGGGCTGGTTATGTGTTCTGAGCTTGGACAAGTACCCCCATGTAGCTGATGTTCCATAGCAGCAGCGGACTCCCATGCGGTGGCCAGTCACATGGTGTAGGGTGCCTCCTCTGTAGGCTGCACGGGCCTTCTGTGGTGGCAGGGCCAACTACTTTCAGTATGCTGGCAGGCAAGGCCTGGTATGCATGAGCAGAGCTGGTGCCGGTCCGCTGGTGGGAGAGTGCTGATGGGAGCTGGGGGGCTCCAAAATGGTGCTTGTCAGCACCAGCGTCCTTGTGGTCAAATAGGTTCCCCCAAATGGCTGCCCCCAGCATCTGTATTCCCACTAGGAGTCCCGGTTGCCTCCTGCCCCTCTGGGAGGCTCTCCCAGATTAGCAAGAAAATTTGAGCAGGCTCCTTTCAAATCACTGCCCATATGCTGGGACTCAGCATGTGGGATTTTGTGTGCACTCTAAGAGTGGAGTCTCTCTCTCCCACAGCCCTCTGGCTCTCCTGAAAGGAAGATCAGAGCCAGATGTTCTGGGGGCTTGTCTTCCTGGTGAGGGGTCTCTGGACTGGGGAACCTGCTGTGGGTCTTGAACCTCTCTCTCTTTGGGAAGGATTATCCTACAGCTGTGATTATCTTCCCATTTGTGGGCTGCCTGCCTGAGACTGCAGGTCTTGACTATACTATGCATCTGCCTCTCCTTACCATCTCATTGTGGTTCCTTCTTTGTATCCTCAGTTGTAGAAATTGTTAGTCTGTTAGTCTTCAGGTTGTTCTCGTAGTTGTTCTGTAAATAGTTGTTAATTTTGGTGTGCCCATGGAAGAAGGTGAGCTCAAAGGCTCGCCGTCTTGGCCACATCTCTACCCTTTCCAAATTTAAACAAATTACTTTGGACATATACATTTTACCTCCATGGGAAAATGTTTTTTCCAAGTCTATATGATATTGGGGTAGAAAAAGTAAGGGCAGGAATTCAGGTTTTGACACGAGTCAAAGATAAGGAAACAGTGAATGTCAAAGTCCCCTGAGAACAGAACTGAAAGCTGAAAATTGTCACATGTGCTTTTTAGGTTGAGTCTTTTTATGCTGATCTGCATTTGTAAAATGGCTCCTCATCTCCTAGTGACACTGGAGGTAGGACCCAGCAAGCAGAGTTCAGGCCCACTGTAAATGTCCACTGCAATGTTAAGTACTGCTGAGATAGAAAAGCAAAGTAAAACTTCAGTAACTACCAAAAAATAGGAAAATCTGCTTAGAGGCAGTGCCACACAGAGGTTAAGAGAGCAGAATCGAGAACCATGGTGCTAAGCATCAACCCAGCAGCACCACCACACTAGCAAGCTACTCTCTGTCTCAGAGCCCCATCTCCCAGGCTGCATGCATGTCAGGGACTCGGCACCGGGCCTGGCACACAAGGTGCTCAGCAAAGGTGAACTATGACTGTGGCTATTTCATTACTTTTAAGCTGTGGCTCCGTCTCTGCATGGACCTCATTTTCCTTTATGACTTATTTCTCTGCACCCACAGCGTTTAGCACCCCATGGCACTAGGTCTTCAACCAGTATTTATACCTAAGGATCACAGGTGGGTAGCATAGTCAGAGGGGTGTTATCTGATTCAGTCCTATGCTGCCTGAACTCTAGAGACTTGTGGGCTTGGTCTGTGGGAAGGGAGTCCCACCCAGAGGAGGGTGAGAACTGTGGTCCAGAAGAGCTAGAACACGGAGGAGGAATGGCTTTTCAGGCTCTGATGAGCTGAGTCAGTAGTTGTCTTCATATGTCATTTATTAGATACCCAAATACAACAGGTTTTGCTTTTTCTGTACCATTGCTGCCATCCATGAGCCCAAAGTAAGTCAGAGTATCTGAAAACTCCAATCGTTAACTAGTAAAGTACAATGAATAAACCCAGATCTCACCTACTAAGAGTCCTCCATTTGAACCTCCATTAATAGTCAGCCTCTTGGGAGACGTGTAACCTTCCTTGATAAGATATTCAGCAGCACACTGAAAGTCATCAAAACAGTTTTGTTTGTTGGCCAAGATACCACCTATAATGTGCCAAAGTGAAAGATAAGTTAATTAACAAAATACTAAAAAAAAAAAAGAAAAATTAACAAAAACATTTTAACCTAAGAGGAATTCAAATGATGATAAGGCATAGTTTCAACTACAGATCAACTTAAACACAATGAGCTAACACTACATTTAGAAAATGCCTCAATTTATGTACTATGGAAATCCATCATGAGTACTGCAACTGCTAATCCATACGGTGCCTTTGTATTTTTCTAAAACCTCTTAGAACTTAAAAGGCAAATGCCCCAAAGGGAACAGATGATCTGTCATGATGTCAGACAACCATGAGGATAAAAACGAGAAAGCATGTTATCAACACGAACTTGTGTTCTGGGAGGAGCTGGACTCACTGACACACGACTTGGAGCAGAACTGAGTCCTCCGTGGGCTCCACGGAGTATGTGACGATGGAGGTGAGCTCACTGCCTCTTCCTTGGGAAGATGAAAGTTCTCTGCGCAGAGGGGCTCATGTCTCACCTCTCCTCTCTGCAGGACTTTGAGACGGGTAAGTGATTTTGAGAACTAAAGCTCTCCAACTTTGCTCTCGGCTATTTATTCAAGAACTTGAGAAGGGAATGGCAACCCACTCCAGTATTCTTGCCTGGAGAACCCCATGTAGAGAGGAGCCTGGAGGGCTTATAGTCCATAGGGTGGCAGAGCGGACACGACTGAGTGACTCACAAGTAGGAATTCGGTGATTAGGTGGGGGAATGTTGCTGCACAGAGTAGCTTATTAGTTTTAGTCTTTGCTGGCCCTGCAGCATACAGGGTCTTCCCTTGCCAAGGACTGAACTCATGCCCTGCTTCAGCAGAACTGCAGATTCTTAACCACTGTTCCACCAGGGAAACCCCCAGTTTCTCTAGTCTTTAATGAAGAGGATCTCAAACATCTCCCCAGAGAATCTCAGCTTTCTCGTAGCCAAATGAACCCATTAAGAGAAGAACATCTGTAAGGTCTTAGAATATCTAAAAATAAAGGCCAAAAGTCAAAGTCATGCTCTCAAAGGAATGGATACCTGAAATAACTGCCTATGAAATGAACAAAAAGCAGACATAGATCTGATTAGATATTTGAGATTAAATATAACCATCTTTGCAGAAATTCAATTAAGGATGAAGCAGTGCTACTGAAGAAATTTTTTCATATCAAAACAAATGTTATTAAGATTTTAATAAGAAATTATCAGTGAATTAGAGTAGCTAGGATAACTTAGTTTCCAGGAATAATATAATTTCGGATATATGACTATATTTTTTAAAGGGCATTAAATTTTAAAACTCAATTAACAGAATGGAATCTAGATTTATCAATGTTCAATATGACAGGGTCTAACTGAAAAGGTCCATTTGGGGTCCTTTCACTGCCTAAATTGGGAGAAAGTCTATGATCAATCTAAACACAGGTAAGCAACTTTCAGCTTCAGTCAAGCTGCAAACTTCCCTCCCCCCAAGGCTTTTGGAAAATAACTTGGTTATATTTAATACAAAGATGAGAAAGTTGACCAAGGCCAAGGGAGGCACTCTTCCCTATCAGAGCTCAGTGAACCACCTAAGGAACAGAAGAATTTTACAGTGAAGAACCTGGGTCCTGTGAGAAGGCCACAGTGTCAGGAGTCCATGCAGGTAGGTGTTTAAGTGTGTACATGAAAAGTTTTAAACCAGAAGATCGGGTGAATCAAGGCTCCAGACTTAGCATATTGGTTTGGGATGTAAATCAAACATATGGTATGTTGAGATTTTATTTTTATTCTCCCTTTCTTAGTCATCTCTTAATATCACAAAGTATGATTTTAGTGTAACTAAGGTCTGTCTAGTCAAGGCTATGGTTTTTCCTGTGGTCATGTATGGATGTGAGAGTTGGACTGTGAAGAAGGCTGAGCACCGAAGAATTGATGCTTTTGAACTGTGGTGTTGGAGAAGACTCTTGAGAGTCCCTTGGACTGCAAGGAGATCCAACCAGTCCATTCTGAAGGAGATCAACCCTGGGATTTCTTTGGAAGGAATGATGCTAAAGCTGAAACTCCAGTACTTTGGCCACCTCATGCGAAGAGTTGACTCACTGGAAAAGACTCTGATGTTGGGAGGGACTGGGGGCAGGAGGAGAAGGGGACGATCGAGGATGAGGTGGCTGGATGGCATCACGGACTCAATGGACATGAACTCTGAGAGATGGTAATGAACAGGGAGGCCTGGCATGCTGCGATTCATGGGGTCGCAAAGAGTCGGACACAACTGAGCAACTGAACTGAAACTCTAATATCAGGTCCAAGTCAAACTTATACAATAAATTCTATGCTGTTTCAAATACAATGACAATCGATAAAGCCTTCAGGGATGACACCTGGCCCAACAATGGCTGGGGCCCCATGTGTTCACTGGGGACATTTACTCTTGCAAAGATGCTCAAATAGTTTGCGGTCTAACATGGGTCCTTGGGGGTGCGTGCTGAAGACCTAGGGGTCAGTTCTGGGCCTTTCCTGCCTCCTGACACCTAATAGTTACTTAGGAAGAATTCTCTTTACAGATCTACCCTCATCTTTGTTGATCTGATTTGATGCAGCACACCAGAGCCTCAGGAGGCAGAGAAGAACAAGCAGGTTTATGGATCTGAGGGTGGTCTTGGATGCTCTTCCCGTGGAAGAAGGGCCCCCTTGCCTGGTGCTGCCCCATCAAGCCTGGGCACTGGAGTCCGCCCTCGGGCCTGCAGACTTATCTTCTACATGATGGCTGATGTCAAGAGGGGAGTGAAGGTACCTCCCCCAAACATAGGAATAAGGCAATGGAAGAGAATCTTTTGCAAGTTATTGATTCATCTGTACATTTCAGATACACACAAGCCTAGGAGACAGGGCATGCTCCATATAGAGAGAAAAGGAAAAGACAGGGCTTTAAGAATAAATACCGTCATAATGTTTTTAATTTCCTCAAGCAACTAGATCCCATGCTTCAGGAGGCCAGAGACTGAGTCGTTAAAACCAGAGAAGAATTAACAGCTGCGTGGATTTAATAAAAACTGCACATGATAGCGAGGGGGGATGCTATTTGTTAGCAGTGTTGAAGAAAACACGCAAAAGATGCCCAAACTGGGATTGGAAAGCTCTATTTTAGAGATCTTTTCTCTTAAGAGAAAATAACCTGGTTTTGCAGTCTGTTTTAAGAGAGCACGGCTTTCACTGTTTAGCACTATCTGGCTAACAGAGGACATAGTAAATACCAAAAGTTATCCCCCAGACTCACTTCTGACAGTGATAGATAAAAATGTACCCCATATATTGCTAAAAAAATTGATTATGGTATGAAGGGGATGCTGCTGAAAAATATGTACTTCATTAAAATAGACGCCAAAGAAAAATGTGAAAGACTGAGCTGTTAATTTAAAGACACTGAAACTACAGTTTCAATTTAGAAAGGCGGGGATACTGCCAGCAATGTGTCTGGAAGCATCCCTATTTTTCATCTGTCTTGTCTCTTCTGCTCCTAACCCCTCGGCTAGGCTGCGCCACATGTGTGTCTCCTCAGAGAGCACGCCTCACCTTTATGCCACGTCTCTCCGTATTCGCCACCTCCTCTGATGTTGGCCACTGCAAGGACACCGCCCATGTGTCTCACGAAGATGAGCCTGGACACACTGCGAGATGGTGAAAGGGTTAACTGCCACGGAGTGCCCGGCGAGGCTCGCGCTGGCTCCCTCCACCACACACGTACCCCTGAAGACACTCCACACGTGGTATCAGCTGAACGGGAGCCCGGTGCTTACATATTTCCCTTAAATCAGGCAGTGTCAAACTTCTGACTGATTAACTGCAAAGCTCAGACATTTTCACGAGCGTTCAGTATACCTCACTTTGAACAACTGTCTTGGCAAACAAAACACTGCCACGCCACCTGACCCAGCCCTGGCGCGAACACCCAGTACTTGCTCCTGCTACACCATTTTTTCCAATATCTTTCTCCAAACTAAGTTGGAAAAAAGAAAGCAAGCTCTTTCTGAAGTATGAATTTTACACAGGTTTCTCAGAGATTTCATGTTAAACTAGGCGTAAGAGAGACAGAAGAGATCAAGGACACAGACCAGAAAACAAGAATGGAGTGCCCAGGGCTGGAGGGTGTTTTCTAGAAACAAACAGAAGAAACTACAGCACAAAGCTTCTTTACAAAATTTAGATTTTATGTTTTCCTCCTTCTGTTTCCACTGACCCTAACAGTATTAGTACTGAGGTTATTTCTCTGCTTGCTGTAACTGAAATTAATTTTGCTTTGAAATATATTTCTGAAATTTTATCATTCTTTCTTTCAGTAACTGAGGAAATGACAGGCTTCGGCAGCCTGAGGCTCTGGATGGTCTGGGTGCTAACTTCCTGGATGCTGAAGATCGGAGGAAGCAGAGCTGAGGCAGGTGATCAGACCAGACACTCATGTGGTCTTTCCTTCAGCTTTTTGCCTACACCTTGGAGGTCTCTGCTGAAACTACCAGCATATCCAGTGGCTCAGAGAAGAAAACGTGTAAGTATACTTCCTTACTCATCTCAACTCCCAACACAGAACAGGCTTAATAAATACACACAATGAACAAAGACAAGATTTGTGGGGACCAAGGGAAGGGGGTTCAGGTGCAGACACAGTCTAGACCAGCCTCTGGCTTTTCCTACTGTTTGCAGAAGATCAGATACACAGAGGTGCCATGCTTACCTGTAGTTGGGTGTGATAGATATGTTAAAGCCACCGTAGCCGTATAGGAAAGCAGGGTGAGAGCCATCCAATTTTATGCCCTTTTTATGCACGATGAACATTGGAATCTTTGTACCATCCTTGCTAGGGTAGAAAATCTAGAACAAAAGAAAGCAGAGTCGTTAGAGGTCACATTCCTGAGTAAGTACCTGAATGCTTTTACATGGGAAAAGTAGGTAGTGAATTTTTTAAGGCGCAGAGTGGCACAGTGAAAATCCAGTACCACTAAGGGGCTAGGTGATGACAAAGCATATTTCAGTTTTTATGGAGACGGTGTGGAGTAGTGAACTCAGGCAGACTTGACTTTGAATTCTTATTACTGTCAAAAGCTAGGTGACCCCGGGCAAGTTGTCTGTTCTCAGCCTTATTTCTTTATCCCTAAAATGTGGCTGTCATGCCCACCTCTTAGGGTCTCCACGAAGCCCAACTAAGAGAAGAGGCATTCAGTTATCTGCTCCTGAGCATCTTACCCCCCAGCACTGGAAAGCCAGATTTGGCTTTTCTGCCAAACAGTCCAACTGAGGAAGACACAATTTCTTTAGGAGAGAGAGTTTGCATTCAACCTACTCTTTAAATGTTAAGACACTCGTTAACTCTTCATTTTTCTGTGTTCACCTACTAAATAAATGTTAGCAACAACAAAATGCATGTGAGCTTTATAGAGTAAATGAGGAACAACACAGAAATCCTATTGTTTTGATTAAACAATGACACTTTCTCCAGTATTGATAATGAAGCCTCATCAAACCTTCCTGAATCTGGACATACTCAGGCAAGTTCATTTAACATTTCTAGATTCATTACATTTTGGGTAAAAGAAATATGAGAAAAAGGATTAGCAAGAGAACATGAAATGCTATTCAAACAGTAAGACACACAAAAAGCACTAAGTCACCCAAAGCTGATAATGGCTTGTTCCAGACAAAAATCTGTAAACAGCTTTCTCTTTGGAGAAACATGGTGTCTTTATCCCAAATGGCACCTATAAAGAACTCCAGCTTAGAAACATCTTTCTAATAACCTCACAGTCAAAGACACAAATGTCTACAGTCACTGTAACTTGGAGCCATATTCTATCCAAAGCTTTTTCATGTAGCAGTTCTCCTGTAGAAAGTTGCCACAAAGTCTTTGGAAACAAACAGTGAGGGGTGGGCAGGAGAGAGGGGGAAGTCGAGGCAGATTTGGAGAAAGGCACTATAGAGTCACAGTTTATGCCTGCAAAGTCTGGTTGTTTTTTTGGAACCTGCCAAGAAATAATATAACAACCATTTGCTTCTGACTGTGGAGAGAAATAGTGAGAGAGTACATAAATTTGGCCGTTAAGGAGTCATGGAGAATACCTGCAGAGTTCAAAATCATTCAACGGGACAGAGTCTTATTTAAAGTTACTGAGTGCCAGTTAGCAGCCACTAATAGAAAATAACTGTGTGGGCAGGACAAGCAAATGCAGTGGCAGAGGAACGAGTGAGGGACTGGGGTGATGCTCTAACACACAGGGCCCTCGACCAGGAGCAATCTAACCACAGAGGCAGCCGCATGCAGGAGAGAACGGTCTCACGTGATTCTGCCTTAACGAAGGCAGCTGCCTCCCAACTTCCCACCTGCCCTCCAACCCCGGCCCCGCACCTATCCCCTCTTTGGTCCATCTGAGCTCTCTTCAGGCCACAGCCCCTCTGCACCAGCTAGCTGGGCTGGTGCACCTCTGTTCCCACTAAGCTCTCAGGGCCTCCTCTTTGCTACCACTTGGAGGAGGATTTCCAGTGCCTGAACTGGTCGGTTCCCATCTGTTTCCAGGACAAAGGGACACAATCTAAAGCACAAAGGCTCCCTTATGCCTGTAGCTACAAAAAATGGACCCAAGCCCTAAGCTGCTGTGGTTCACATGTTAAAATAACAACATTGTAAACACTGTCCCAAAGTGAATGAGCACTGCGAGGATGATTACAACAATATCATCTTTAAGACAACTCCTTAAAAGAAGGTTATTTCAGACTTGAACATACATACTTAATACATATGTATATGGATTTTTTCAAATTTCTCTCTATAGACACAGAACAGTATTTTATGCCATTTCATCTCATCTATGAAATGGCAACTGATAATAAACCTTAACCTGACTCTCTAAACTGATTCCTCCTGAAGCCACTTCCTTCAAAACTTTTCTTTCAGAGGCTTTGTGGGTATTTTCTTTGTAGATCTTCTCAGTAATGAGGAGAAACTCATTTCCTTGTTCTTCCCAAATCTGGCCCAATCAAAACGCTCCACCTCAGAATCTACACTTGTGGTTCTTGAACCTTATTGGTTAGACCCAAGCATCTGATGGCTCAGACGGTAAAGTGTCTGTCTACAACGTGGGAGAGCTGGGTTTGATCCCTGGGTCGGGAAGATCCCCTGGAGAAGGAAATGGCACCCCACTCCAGTACTCTTGCCTGGAAAATCCCATGGACGGAGGAGCCTGGTAGGTACAGTTCATGGGGTCCCAAAGACTCGGACATGACTGAGGGGCTTCACTCACTAAAGCATCTGGCGTAAACATGTTAAAAATGCCATTTCCTAGGCATCATTCCCAGGAATTTGGACCCCACGGTGTGGGGTGGATGCCCAAATCTGCAGATGCAGCACATCTGCTGGTTCTCCTGATGCCGATGGATCTCGGCTCAAAAAACTAGTCGCGCTCTTGACTTGTATCATCCCCTCTAGCCTCCTCAGTTACATCAGCCACAACCAGGTACTTTCCCACAGTCTGACAATTCACTCTGAGACTCTACTTCTCTTGACCCAGTTCCCCTGTGATTTTCTTTAGTGACTAGTGATTTTCTTTTAGTGACTGGTGCGCCTGTCCTGCCTGGATGCCTTACAGGCATCTCTGCTGCCACCACACCCTATCCACTTGTCCACTCAAATATCTGCTGCATGTCCGTTATGTGCCCAGCGCTGTGCTGAGACATACAGATGAACACCACCTGGATAATTCCTTCTGTCGTGGACTTAACGTCTCCAGAGTCAGGTCGACAGGTACTGCAAACACCCATCCCTTGGCCCTGAGAACTTGGGAGTGCTTCTGAAAGGAACTCATTTCCCCCATAACTCCAACCTGCTTCACCTTCTCTTTCTTACTCCTAAGGTATCTGCCTTTTTTCTTTCCTTTTTTAAAAAAAACTTTCATTACAAAACTCAAACAGTGGCTCTGTATCAACCTAGTGGGGTGGGATAGGGAGGGAGAATGGAAGGAGGTTCAAAAAGGAGGATATATATATATATATACACACACACCTATGGCTGATTCATGTTGAGGTTTGACAGAAAACAACAAAATTCTGTAAAGCAATTATCCTTCAATAAAAAAATTAAAACTTTCATTGCAACATTCAGTCCCTTATATCTCTCTGGCTCTGTCAGCCTGCCTTGAGTTTTCTTGCCCAGCTTATGACCCTTAGGGTGACCTTTGTCACCCTTAAAGTTTCGCTAATGCCTGAAATCCTCTAATTCTACCTAACCAACTGGGTGCCTTTTCCTCCTCTGGACTGCTGGGCACTCAGGAAGTGCCAATTCACTTAATTACACATGAATAATAGTTGAACTCACGGGCTCTGACCTTATGCCTTTTTTTTCTTTCAACATAAATGAATAACTTATGTTTTTTTTCTTGACTTTTCCTTGCTATATCTTCCCCAAATGTCTTTCTTACACTTTTTCGAATCAAATCCAGAGTAGCTGTTTCCAGTGTTCTCCATTTTCTTCCATTCCAAGCATCACCCATGTGCATCTGCTGCTCCTTGGATCTGGCTCTGCCTGTCTTCATGGGAGTCATCTGTTGGATCCTTGAAAAACCTTCTGCCACCTTCACTCACCCTCTGAACCCAGAAGGGTTCACTACTACTGCACTTTTCTGATCACCACAAATTTTTATTTTTGTATTGTCTCCTTTTCCTTGGCATACAGATTCAAATTTCTTCTGTCCTATATAACAACAACAAGGCCCCAAGTCTTTTACACCACCCTGTCTGCCCCTCAAGCTAAATTTCCATCTCCTGCTTCCTTCCCAATCCAATCTATCCATGGTAACCTACACCTACAGCTCACACCTGCCTGCCTCCTTCAGGACTGTCCCCACTAGCGCCCTTTCAAAGGGCATCAGTGAGTGTTTTTGTCTTTGCCTCTCCATCTGTACCTCTACCCTAGTGATGTAGATCCTTCTGAACCTTTTCACATGCTTATAGAGATGTATCTACTTACCCATATTCACATACACAGGTTATTATTAAATGGCGGTATATAATAAAATCAGGCGAATGTTGGGATAAACCTTATTCTGCTTCTCCCCAATCAGCTATATATTATGAAATTCTTTCCAGGTTAGGATACATGGACTTAAAACTTCACTGAAAAAACTTCATTGTATTTAACCATTTAACATTGTACCTTAACCATTTAAGATAAGAACCATTTAACCATTTTGCTCACCAAAAGCTATTCAGACTATTCTTTTTCTGTTGTTAACAATGATGGAATAGTCCCTTTTACATAAAAGGGATTATATATTCATATTAGGACTTCTGTAGGATACATTCTTAGACATGAGATTGCTAGATCAAAATTAAAAAATTTAACAGCGGAACTGGAGTCAAGGTGGCAGAATAGGAAGATGTGGAGTTCGCCTCGCCCACAAGTACATCAAGAATCATCTACAAACGAAACTGTTCTCACAGAGCACCTGCTGAACACTAGCAGGGGACCTCAGATAGCTAAAAATTCCTGCACAACCAGGCAGGATGAAAGGAAGAGAAAAAGGGAGTGAGACAGACCCTGCACCCCTGGATGGGGGACTGGAGGAGAGGAGAGGTTCCCACACTCAGAGAAGCCTCCTCACCAGCGGGGAGACCAGCTGGGACACACAGGGAGCTTTGGAGGAGAGCGCAGCAACCGGTCCGTGGCAGGCAGAACAGAGTAAGACCCACATGGGTGGTCTGTGCTACACAGATGGCTGAAAAAGCACATGAAAAGATGCTCAACATCATGAACTACTAGAGAAATGCAAATGAAAACTACAATAAGGTATTGCCTCACAGCAGTCAGAATGGCCACCATCAACAAAATCTATAAATGATGAATGCTGGAGAAGGTATGGAGAAAGGGAACCTCCTGCACAGATGGTGGGAATGTAAACTGGTACGGTCAACATGGAGAACAGTAAGGAGGTTTCCTAAGAAACTAAAAACAGAACTACCATATGATCCAGCAATCCCACTCCTGGGCATCTGTCTGGAGAAAACCACAATTCAAAAAGAAGGTGCTCTCCAATGTCCACTGCACCACTGTTTACAATAGTGAAACATGAAAATATGTCCATCAAAAGAGGAATGCATAGGAAGACATGGTACATAAACACAACGGAATACTACTCAGCCATAAAAAAGAACAAAATGCCATTTGCAGCAACATGGATGACCCTAGAGACTGTCATAGTGAAATAAGTCAGAGAATGACAAAAAAATTGTATGATGCTGCTCACATGTGGAATCTAAAAAAAAAAAGATACAAATAGACTTATTTACGGATAAGTAGTTACAGATGTGGAAAACAATTTTCTGATTACCAGAGGGGAAAAGGGCAAAGGGATAAATTGGGAGACTGGGACTGACATATACACACACTATATATAAAACAGATAACTAATAAGGACCTACTCTGCTTCCACTTAATACTATGTAATGACATCTTGGAATGTGAAGTCAAGTGGGCCTTAGAAAGTATCACTACGAACAAAGCTAGTGGAGGTGATGGAATTCCATTTGAGCTGTTTCAAATCCTGAAAGATGATGCTGTCAAAGTGCTGCACTCAATATGCCAGCAAATTTGGAAAACTCAGCAGTGGCCACAGGACTGGAAAAGGTCAGTTTTTATTCCAATCCCAAAGAAAGGCAATGCCAAAGAATGCTCAAACTACTCCACAATTGCACTCATCTCACATGCTAGTAAAGTAACGCTCAAAATTCTCCAAGCCAGGCTTCAGCAATACATGAACTGTCAACTCCCTGATGTTCAAGCTGGTTTTAGAAAAGGCAGAGGAACCAGAGATCAAATTGCCAACATCCACTGGATCATGGAAAAAGCAAGAGAGTTCCAGAAAAACATCTGCTTTATTGACTATGCCAAAGCCTTTGTGTGGATCACAATCAACTGTGGAAAATTCTGAAAGAGATAGGAATACCAGACCACCTAACCAGCCTCTTGAGAAATCTGTATGCAGGTCAGGAAGCAACAGTTTGAACTGGACGTGGAACAACAGACTGGTTCCAAATAAGAAAAGGAGTACGTCAAGGCTGTATATTGTCACCCTGCTTATTTAACTTCTATGCAGAGTATATCATGAGAAACGCTGGGCTGGAAGAAACACAAGCTGGAATCAAGATTGCCAGGAGAAATATCAATAACCTCAGATATGCAGATGATACCACCCTTATGGCAGAAAGTGAAGAGGAGCTAAAGGGCCTCTTGATGAAGGTGAAAGAGGAGAGTGAAAAAGTTGGCTTAAAGCTCA
>SJYC01033007.1:0-39721 GCA_006408675.1 Madoqua kirkii | reverse complement strand
CTATGGTTTTTCCTGTGGTCATGTATGGATGTGAGAGTTGGACTGTGAAGAAGGCTGAGCACTGAAGAATTGATGCTTTTGAACTGTGGTGTTGGAGAAGACTCTTGAGAGTCCCTTGGACTGCAAGGAGATCCAACCAGTCCATTCTGAAGGAGATCAGCCCTGGGATTTCTTTGGAAGGAATGATGCTAAAGCTGAAACTCCAGTACTTTGGCCACCTGATGCAAAGAGTTGACTCATTGGAAAAGACTCTGATGCTGGGAGGGATTGGGGGCAGGAAGGGATGACCGAGGATGAGATGGCTGGATGGCATCACTGACTCATGGACGTGAGTCTGAGTGAACTCTCAGAGATGGTGATGGACAGGGAGGCCTGGCATGCTGCAATTCATGGGATTGCAAAGAGTCGGACACGACTGAGCGACTGAACTGGAAGAGTGGGTGTATGTATGTGTATAACTGATTCATTGTGCCATATAGCAGGAAGAAATACAACATTGTAAATCAACTATATTCCAATTTTTAAAAGCTCAATAGATTCTGGCAAATAATTCTCTAAAGATGGTGTGTCAACTTAAGCTCCTAATGACAGTTAAGTGTCAATTTCTTATTAGTTGTTGATGTTAAGATGGATTTTAATTTGTGTTGGCTTAAGTAGGCAAACTATCCTATTATTGTTTTAAGATTCAGTTTTTAACTTAGCAAACATTTTCATCTACTTATTGGTCATTTTATATCTCTTCCTCAGAGAACAAAGTGTGCCTACCCTTTTAGTGTGCTTTCTTTTCTGATCAATTAACAGATACTCTTCTTACATTAAGGGTATTTACCTTTTTTTTCTGCCATAAAGTTTGTTTGTATTTCCTCCCACTCTATAGCCAGTTTTTAATGTTTCTTTGTGGTATCTTGAATATAGATAGACAGCACATATATAGATAGGACTCCATCATCCCAAGTATAAAAGCATTGTCTATATTTTCATTTTGAATTTTTTACATTTATAGTTATAATCCATATAGTCTGTTTATATATATATATATATTTTTTTCTTTTTACATATAGTCTGGTATCTAACTACTTTTCCCAAATAGTCAACTATTATACACCAATATGCCACGTTCAAATTGGTGTCTTCCCAGGCCTTATCCTTTTTGATCCCTATCTGGCAGCTACTTCCTTGGCTTCCTGTGTGGAGTACCTGATCCTTTTCCAACCTTTCTAACTGACCCATCACTAGCTCTTCTTCCTGCTGCCAAATGCTACTGCTTTGCACTTCTCTATATGTGGTGTTCATTTTTCTCTCTGCAAACTCCCCACTTGCCGTCTCAGAGAGCTCCAGTGAATGCTGTGCTAGGGCCCTCCCCGTCCCCATCTGCAGGTCCCCGCGGTGAGAAAGGCCCGCGGGGCGCTCGCCGCTGAGGGCTGAGACCGCGCGTGGCAGTGGCCTGTCCACATCTCCGAGGCGGTGTGCTCTTGGTGCGCCTCGTTCGGGTTCCTCCTCGGGGCTCTCATTTCAGCTGGCAGCAGCAGTCTCTCCACTCACCCGCCTGCCAACTCGCAGAATCAGAACCCTGTACCAAGAACCCCACACCCAGGCACTCACTCAGTCCTTTCTCTTCTCAGGTCCCTCCTCGCCACGGTGACCCTGCTCAGAACCTCTGCCGCACTAGCCTCAAACCCACCTGCTACTCCTGGCTCCTCTCACTAGCTACCGTGAGTGAGGCTATGGTAGGAGCAGCACAAACCTCGAACTAGTATTAGTAACATACAACGACCATAATGTACTTCATATATTTATGTGCTACAAAAGCCACTACTGCTTGATGAGGAGGCAACTGCTGAAGCTTGAACCCACAGGCTATTTCCAGTAGTTTACCGCTGCAACACCCAGGTTCAAGCTAAAAAGCAAAGAGACTTACCTTTCCCCCTCATAACTGTAACCAAATGAGAGCAGGCTGACAACCCACATCCGTTCTTTCTGTCCACTGTGGGCACAGCCCTTTGATGGAATGCCAAAGCCATAAAGGAACCCTTAACGGACAGGACAACCAAGTGCTCACACAGGACCCAGCAGACATCCACCTGAGTAACAGAAAAGGTCTGTCTGTCATCCAGGGCCCACGGCGCATCACGTGACGGACGGGTCTTCCCCATTCCCGTCAGCAGCAGAGCGAATGGTTCATGCGACAGATCCAGTTCAACCAGGAGCCTGTGACGCCAACAATAGCGCCAGGGTCTTTCCCCTGGCACCCCTGCCCACCTTCACAGACACGAGCACCACTGAGAATCTAAGAATGTCTTTGGAAGCACCTATGAGACTGCTAAGAGGGACTAGGCGTTTTACTGCACAGCCTTCATCAGGGGCCCACAGATGAAAAAGCAACATCAAGGCAGCAGTTTAAAGCCACAGTTAGTTCCAGACATTAGTAAGCTGACCAAAGATTGGTCAGACGCTGACTTTAGAAAGCTTCCTTCCTAAATTCTGAGTTCCTCCCCTTTAAAATTTATATACTTCATTTTGGAGACTCTCACAGCAGCATAATGATGTTAGTCTACATTTGAAACCCAGAACATGTGTACAACCAGGCAAAAAGGAATCACATTCTCTGGGAAGTCCATGCTATTTCTTGATAGAGGACAGAGATGGGTATTTTCAAGTAGTCACAAGACTGTGCTGCCTGGGAAAGAAAGTTGGTGTCAGCTTTTTCTCAGCCCTGGGTGATCAAGGTGATCACCCCAAATTCTGGGGATTCAAATTGTTTCAGATACAAGGAGCGACTGTCATTCCAGAACTTCATCTAGTGGGACACCCCATCTTATTTTACAAAGGACAAAACTAAGATCCATAAAGTACCAGCCAAGGTCACACTGCCAGTTTATATAAAATTACCAAGTCCCCATCCAGAGTTTCTTCTACTCTGTTACAAAGTAATTCACTTCAAGCTTACTTCCTTGTAAGTAATTATCC
Source organism: Madoqua kirkii (assembly GCA_006408675.1). Classification (NCBI taxonomy): domain Eukaryota; kingdom Metazoa; phylum Chordata; class Mammalia; order Artiodactyla; family Bovidae; genus Madoqua; species Madoqua kirkii. Next base: position 36,754 of record SJYC01033007.1, on the reverse strand, counting down.
CAAATTTTGCAACTATTAGAAACTTTGTCATAGATTCTTCCCACCCCCAAGACAATGATTACTAGACTCTAGGGAATCCAAGGGACAAATATTCTGGCAAAGGTACTGTGCCTTCTATTGCTTTTTTGTTTTTGTTACCCTCTTGAAAAGGAGACTCACTGAAGCATGTTAAAAGCCTTATTCCATTTATAGGGGTTATTGTTTATTATTTCTGTTTTAAGCAGAATAAGCCTGTTTGGAAAGATGATCCTTCTCAAAACAATCATCAGTGTACAACCTTGAGAACAGATTATTTAAACAATAATACAAATCTGACTATGTCTACTAAAAAACTCAGCTTCAATAGTAAAATGCAAATTCACTTCAGAAAGGAAACAATGCTTGAGAGAACCATAAGTAAACCCTACTGCTAAGTAATCATTTAAAGCAGCTTCTAATTTTGCATGTTAAAAACCATTATTCTAGTGAATGATTGTTTAACAGAGAGCTCACAGATCTTGAGCTGCATCTTTTAAATTAAAAAACTCTTGAGGAAAAGACAGGAAATGTCAGAAATGAACCATTTCTACTGTCAGAGTGACCGGGCAGAGGTATTCCCAGATAGAAGGTGGTTTTCCCTGGACCACAGGTGCCTTCACACATGGATCTGGTTTCATAAAATAGATAAATAGAAATGTCCTCCTTTAAAGGAAAAGGAGGAGCAAGTGAACATAACAAGTGAAGGGAACATCACTGTTCTTCAAGAGAATGAAAAGATCAGCTCTCTATGCTGAAGTGATTACTTTTCTCGAGATAATACAGTTCGTAATAAGAACAGTTTTACTAACATATTCAAACATGTTCAGCCATCTAAGTCCCCCACACAGTCTTCACCCCCACAGTGAACCTGGTGCAGATTCGGTGCTCTGGGAGCCAAACACCAGGACTCTCGTTATCACTGACCGGGAATGGAATGTGCCCATCCACAGAAGATGAAGGAAAACTGGAAAGGGCAAGTCCTCCACACAGAAGGACGTCTGGTGATAGCAACTCCTATCTAATTTTAGAGCCTGACAGGTCGAAAGGAGAATGTTCATAAAAGGGTGCTGAGCTTCCATCAGGCTTGATAGAGGCCACTTGTGTGGCCTGTGCTAAGTGTGGCAAATACATGTGATGAGGAGCAGAGCTGCTCAGAAATGCCATGCTCAACACAAACAGGAAGCAAGACACACCCGAAGAACTGGGCAGAAGGCAACCTCTCTGCCTGGACTAGCTCGTAAAACAAGTACAAAAAGGACTTCGGGAGGTGTTGCATATTTCTGTGCTGGGCTCGGGTTAAAAATACTACCTGACATGCGAAGCTTGTAATCCCATCTCTTTCCCAGGATTTTTAACTTCGGAGGAGTGGGGAGGAGTTTGAATCACCTTTGGGCAGGAAATATTAGGGGAAGTGTTTATTCCAATTGCTTTACTTTGCTTTCCAAAGGATGGTTGGACATTTTTGTGACAGTGGAGATTTTAAAACCTTCCATGGGGCACCTCAGTGACCACAAAATTGTTCTATTTAAAGATCTATTATAATTTTGGGGACATTTCTTGCTAAGTGCTACACACATGATTTCTGCAGAAACATTCCGGCTCTCAAAGGCATGGCCATCTGTTCCTTGGAGTAACAGACCTATTCCCAGTCTCACTACAGCAAGGAGTGAAATACGAGGTGGAAGGTTCTAAAGCCAAGGACGGACAGACAGCAGTAGCGTCACAAGTGGAACATGGCACTGCTGAGCGCCCACAGTTAGAGGCAAGTGCACGTGTGCTCAGGCGTGTCCCACTCCTCGTGACCCCACGGACTGTAGCCCCCAGGTTCCTCGCCCATGGGATTCCCCACGGACTGTAGCCCCCAGGTTCCTTGCCCATGGGATTCCCCACGGACTGTAGCCCCCCAGGTTCCTCGCCCATGGGATTCCCCAGGCACGAATACTGGGGTGGGTTGCCATTTCCTACCGCAGGGGATCAAACCTGCATCTCCAGCACTGGCAGGTGGATTTTTTTACACTGAGCCACCTGGGGAGCTAGTTTAGAGGTAGTCAGGTATTTTAAGGTAAAAAGACAGGAGCTATGACTTTTTAGCAGAACATAAAACCCACCTTCAGTTCCACTGCCCTGATCTCCTTGTCAGGGCAAACACACAGACATTTTCAGGAAATGTCTGAAGGTGAAGGACCTTCTAACTGAATGGTTCAGAGAAAGCAGCTTCTGTCTTTCTAACCGGCGCTGCTCCCACGGTCCTCTCACAGGACGTGTGCAGGGCCCTATAATGAGGCTCACCACAGTGCTCTTTAGGCTGCATGCGGGAGGCCGGCGTGCTTGTTTCGCTCTTCATGGAAACAGCATGATGAGTCATCCTCGGGGGTTACAAGCACTGCAGTGTGTATGTTCAATAAGCATTTGCTGAATGAATAAATGAGCTGGAACTGTACATTAACACTCTGATCCTACCAGCCTGCCTCAGTTTCTGAGGTTCAAAGTCATCTTGGGTGCCTCTCACACATCATCTCACCTATCCCTGCCTATCCACGTGGTGGCCTTGTCTCTCAACAGGACTCTTGTTTCCAGTCTTTGGAGACCTGTTACCATATTAATCTCCTCTTAATCAAGGTCAAACTAATGCTCCTCTTAATCCAGGTCACTCCCCTACTGAAAACATGCAATGACTCTCCACTATCTACAAAATGGAGCCCACGTTTGAGACCAGCAACTGAAACTGTCTACTTTCTCCTTTCCACCTTTGTGAATCATTTCCAGCTATCTTCTCCATGAAACTGCCATTTCTCCAGACCCCTGACCTCAACATCACATCCTATACGGACTAAAGTATGACTTAAAAAAAAAAATCATTGGCTGTTAGGAATTCACTTGTTTGACCCCCATCCACACTCCTACCAAATGCAGGACTCCCCAGAGCTACATCACATGAAGGTTCAACCTCTGTTGCATATGTCCAGTAATGAGAAAAGATTCACAACAGCACATATGGCAGGTCATTTCATTTAGAAACTTCTCTACCTGAGAAAGTCAAAGTAGCTGAAAATGCAGGGGGATAGATGTTAATCAAGGTTCTGGAGATAGAACCTAGTAATAGTAAACTCCTATACAAGCTAACTATAAACTAAACTTTCCATACATTTAAGAGCAAATATTAAGATGCTTGCCAGTTTCTATATTTTTCACAATAGTTTTCTTTAGTCTTTACTTTGGTCACAATATATATTATTTATTTTACTTGATTTGTTTAAAACACTTATATAATGTTTTCCCCATGTACCAAGCACTACTCTAAGGGCTTTATAAATATTTGCTGAATTCAGACATTGAGTCTGTATCATGAATACTGACATTTTTTAGGGAAGCCACAGAGAAGTAACTAACCTAAGTCATATATCTCCTAAGTGATGGAAGCAGGATTTGAACCTGGCTGTCTCACTACAGACTCCATGCTCCTAGCTCTCTACACAAGGAATTAGCAAATCCTCTGGCTCTTCGGCAACGGCTCCTCCTGAATCCTCAAGGGCGCAACTACTGTGCCCTCATGCATCTCCCTTCTGAGGCTGTGCACCAGTTTACATCCATACCTAACATCTGTGCCCAGAGTACAGCAGGCTCTTAGAAACAAATGTTGGATAAATGCACAAGTGAATGCTCAAACTGGAGTTTATGCTTCAATAAAACACAAGAAAAAGTATTTTAAGTGCCAGTTCATTAAAAGATATTAGCAGACTGAGATCAACAATATATTGAACAGACCATATATCACAATCCAGTGGAATTTATTCTAGGGATGCAAGGATGATTCACTACTCACAAATCAGTCCATGTGATATACCACATTAACAAAACGAAGGATAAAAATCTTATACAGAAAAAGCATTTGAAAAAATTCAGTATTTCTTTATAATAAAAACTCTCAACAAAGCAGGTATAGAGGGAACAAACCTCAACATAATAAAGGCTATATATACAAGCCCGCAGCTAACATCATACTCAATGGGAAAAAGCTGAAAGTGCTAATGTCAGGATCAAGACAAGGATACCCATTCTTGGCACTATTACTAACCATAATATTGGAAGTCCTAGCCAGAGCAATTAGGCAAGAAAAAGAAGTATCCAATGAAAAAGAAGTATCCATATTGGAAAGGAAAAAGTAAAACTGTCACTGTTTGCAGATGACACCATATCATATATATAAAACCCCTAAAGACTCCACCAAAACACTGTTAGAACTAATTCAGAAATACAGTCAAGTGGCATGATATAAAACCAGTACACAAAAATCTGTTACATTTCTTTACACTAATAATGAACTGTGAGAAACAGAAATTAAGAACACACAAATGGAAAGACATTCTGTCTATGAATTGAAAGAATATTGTTAAAATATCTGTATTTCCCAAAGCAGTATACAGATTCAATGCAATCTTATTTTTAAAAACCCAGTGGTACTTTTTCACAGAAATGGAAAAAAAAAAAATCCTAAAATTTGTATGGAACTACAAAAGACCTGAATAGCTAAAGCAATCCTGAGAAAGAACAAAGCTGGAAGCAATCATATGTCCAGATTTCAAACTATATTATAAAGCTATAGTAATCCAAACAGTATGAAACTGGCCTAAAACCACACATAGACCAGTGTAACAGAACAGAGAACCCAGAAATAAAGTCATGCTCATATAGTCAACTAATTTATAACAAAGGAGCCTAGAATATACAATAAAGGACAGTCTCTTCAATAAATAGTTTGGGAAAACTGGACAGCCACATGCAGAAGAAAGTGAAATGGACTACTATCTTACACCCTAAACCAGAATTAACTCAAAATAAAAACCTGACCATCACAGCTGAAACTATAAAGCTTCCAGAAGAAAACACAGATGTTAAGTTTCTTGACATGACTCTTGATGATGATTTTTTTTAATACGACACCAACAGCAAAAGGAACAACATGAAAATAAATAAGTGGGACTACATCAAGCCAAAAAGCTTCTGCACAGCAAAGGAAACCTTCAACAAAGGAAAGAGCAACCTACTGAATGAGGGAAAATAACTGTAAATCATGTACATGATAAGGGGCTATTCTCTAAAATATGTGAAAAACTCGTACAACTCAATAGCAAAATCCAGATAATCCAATTAAAAAATGGGCAGAAGATCTGGATAGACACATTTTTTTCAAAGAAGACATACAGATGGCCAACAGGTACATAAAAAGATCCTCAACATCAATAACTGTCAGGGAAATGAAAATCAAAACAATGGGGCATCACTTTACTTGTTAGAATGGTTATTATCAAAAACACAAGAAATAACAAGTGTTGGCAAGGATGTGGAAAAAGGGAACTCTTGGGTACTGTTGGTAGAAATATAAACTGGTGCAACCATTATGGAAAATGATATGGAAGTTCCTCAAAAAATTAAAAATAGAACTACCATATTATGTAGCAATTCCACTTCTGAGTATTTATCTGAAGAAAGTGAAAATACTAATTTAAAAAGATATATGTGCCCCTTTACTGCAGCATTATTTAACCAAGATATGGAAACAGCCTAAGTGTCCATCAACAGATAAGTGAACAAGGAAATTGTGCGATACACACACACACACACACACACACGGGAATATGATTCAACTATAAAAAGGAACAAATCTTGCTACAACATGTATGGACCTTGAGGACATTATGCTAAGTGAAATAACTCATACAGAGAAAGACAATACCATATGATCTCTTATCAAAAAGATCTAAGAAAATAAAAATTAAGCTCACAGATTCAGAGAACTGACTGGTGGTTGCCAGAGGTGTGGGGTGGGAGAAATGGGTGAACTATTTTGTTTTGCTTTTAAAAAAATTGAATACAAACTTAAAAAACAAACAAATGGTAATCTTGCATTAAAATACTTATAAATTGAGAAGTAATAAAACAGAAATTAACCTGGCTGAGATACTTAAGAGACTGTATAAGGATAAAGAACCCCAAACCACCAACTTATTACTGATGAAAAATATTTAACATCTGACATTTTCCTATTTGTAGCTGTTAATCTATTAATTTAGTAAGGCCATGGTGGGTGAGCTTAATGGCTCTTGAACTGTTTGGTTCTGGTAATTGACTCATGAGATCGTACCTGCATCATAAGCACTCAACAAGAATGCTTGAAATCCATTTCAAATCCTCATTAACTCACACTACAGCAGACCACTTATTTATTTTATTGCACTCGAAAAATAAAATTAATAACCAATGTTGAAAAGGCAAACTCCTGCCAGACTGTTCAGTAATAGAACAGAAAAGAACTGCCTAGCTTAACAATTGTGGCTGGCAGTTATGCATCCTTGAAAGTGTGAACTATTAATATTAGAGAGAGACAGATGTTAAAGAGGAGAGAAGGGAGTGTTGTTTTTGCAGTCAAGCAGTTTGCAGAGGTAGGTGTGGGTGTGGCGTAGGGGGTGGAATAACCTGCACAAAGCCAAGGGTGGCCCTCAATCAAGGACGGTGTCGGCAGAAGACCCAGAACCAGGAAGCTGGCACAACAGTCCAATTATCATTTTTCGTTTGTACATCCCAGGAGAAACTGAGATACAGCACAACACTGTGAAGAACAAGTGCACACAAAATAATTCTGTTGCAGAAAAATGAATGACTGGAATACTGAAAAGGTGAATCTGGAAGTAAAAGCCATGAGCACAGGGACATTTACGCAAGTTTCTGTTGGATACATCCAATGCTGCTATTACACTCTGATCTACTTCTTCTAGAGTCTCTCAGACAACACACATGTAGATCACCAAGACAGACCCCTCAGGTGAGTGAGAGGCAAAAAAAACCCATCATGGATGACTTCACGGTGCCTAAAAAACAGTCAACAGGAAGCTCAGAGCACAGTGCATTTCACTCCCCCACTGGAACACTGGCCTGGGCGGACTGTAGAGAGACGGTCAATTAGAAGGGACAGATCAGAGGTTTAGAGGAGCATGACAAACAGCTACTGAGAGGCAACTCACCAGGGGGCAGAAACGAGGAAGGAAGAAAAATGAAGGGCAATCACAAAGTTCAGAAATCCTACTGTGAAGAGACAAGCACCGATTCTTCTCTGCTTTCTGTTCTAAACTTAGCTGTGTGAACGAACGGTTTTGTGTTTGTGCAGCACAACAGTAGCAAAAATCTGTATCAGTGAAACTGTCTATAAATTTTTTTTTATGGCTATGAAATGCCTCACACTACCTTATATTCCCCAGCACTACCATGAAAGAATGACCTTGTCTATTCATTTTAAAATGTGGAAATGTTATACCTTTGATTACACACACAAATACCCACACACTTTTTTATTATCACCCATTATCAAGGCCGTGAAAATCGAAGTCTAACAAAAGGGAAAGCTTAAGATGGATAACTGAATCATGTTCATGGAAGATCTAGGAAAGAACATCGTGCTGTACTGATGAGAGATGCTAGGCAGGATGCCGGATGGGGGACATTTGATGGTTATGAAGCATCACGGCTGTGTGTGCAGAAAAGTTGGTTATGAAGCCTGCCTGCTGAGTGCAAAAATTTAGTGAGCTCTGTGCAATGTCTCAACAGCCTAGTAACTAACACACAAAGCCCAAAACTCTTCGGAGACCCCTCACTCCTCCAGGAGCCGCTGTGCTTACAGGCTCCACTCACAGCCACTCCGGGCCACTGGGGCCCCACTGCGGCTGCTGCCCTCACCAGATGCTCACGGGCCGTCCCGGCACTGCCCAGCCCGTGGCCACTCTGCTTCCCTACAAGACCACACCGTTTGCCTGGGAACTTTTCCACCGTGATGTACGCTTCCCTGGCTCCTCTTCCCTACCTCCCCCACCTCCTGTCCCATAAACCTTAAAGCGCCCTTGAAACTTTGCTCCTCTTGTCCCTTCTAGGCACGCTGCTGGGGTGCTCAAGCTGAGTCCATGGGTTCATCCACCATCCCCTGCAGCCCTTGTGCCTCTGACTCCTGACACTAATTCTCTGAGCAGCTGGCAGGTGCCCCATGTACATCTGGCACAAGCCCTGTGAAAAAGGCTCCCCAGGATAAAAACCTCGCTCGTGTGGGTGCACACCAGACCCTTAGGGGTCTGGGCCCATCTCTCTTTCCAGGCTCCTCTCTTGCCTCTGGGCTCCAGCTGTGATGCTGAAGACTCCTGTGCTGTGGATGAGCTCTCCTCCCTCCAGCACCATTCCCCTCTGCCCACAGTTCCTTTCCAGGAAGCCGTCTTCCCTGGAACAGTTTCAGTGCTCCTCCTCTGGGCTGCCACAGCACCTGCAGTCAACTGAAATCAGACTGCTAAACTCTGATCACATCCCCATTTCTCCAGTAAACCGTCTTTCCTTATATTCCCAGCACTGCCAGACACATGATAGTCGCTTAATAAATGTTTGGGGAACAATTATTTTTATTTACTGAAGCAAACTATTCACTTAATCACTCCTAGATATCTAGTCACTGTAATTCTTCACTAGAAAATTCCGTTTTATTTAAATCAGCATTAGTAAAACTGTCTTAAGCATCCTGCGGCTTCTCTCTGAGGCCCAAGGTCTTCTGGGACCTCACATAGACTAACACAGGATGGCAAGACCTTAGAGAAACCACATAAGTCAATAAAAATGCTGAGAAGTGAAAAAGGAAAGGTAAACTGAATGCATGAAATAAGAGGCTGCTTCAGAAAACAAGCTAAAAGAGCCAAAACCACTCAAAGAAAATTTAGCTTCCAAAGTCTGGAAAGGTAATTAAAAAAAAAAATCCAAAGTAATCACAAACCCTCATAAAACATAACAAGGAACGGGTCAAGTATATTTACATGTTGGTAGAATTACTTTTTTATTGCTCAACTTGTCTAAAAGATTCACAGACATTTGTAAGCAGGCAACACCACCACAATAAATGTGTGCTAGGAAAACATAAAGAAAAATGTACTCTGATGCTCTAAGAGGGAGAGGCAGTATGACTCAAAATATTCTTAAAGATTAGCTTAGGCAGAAAATCTCACAGCAGTACAAATGGTAGTAAACATTCATTTTCTGACGTTGTTTGTTGGTTCTCAATGGAGAGAACCAACTATCGTAGGAGAGGCGAGCATGACGGTCCAACACAGAAACTTTACACAAAGGAAATGTTCCAGTTGTGTAGGTTTCTGGCCGTGATAACTAGATAACTGAACACTGCTTATCTACCGCGGCCTCTCTCATTCATTTGTCAAGTATTTATATGTGTCTACTCTGGGCTCTGTGGACACAGCAGTGGGGAAAACCACTTTCTTAAGAGAAATGAACACAGGAACAGATTAAAAGATCAAGTCAGCTGGGGAGCAGTGCAGTGGAGAAGGAATGACGCCAGACCTGGGACCAGGAGGAGGAGAATCGCTCTCTCACATGGGATGGAGGTGGATGGGGTCTCTCAGGAGTTCTGTGAGGCTGAGTGAAGGACTGGGGAGGGGAGGAGTGTTGGGGGGTGGGCTGGGAATGGACACACACACAAGTCAAGCGAGAGGCTAGCCTGACAAGCAGCTGAGCGGACGAAGAGGAGAGAGCACAGGCCGTGCCATAGGGGTCTGTGGGCATCATTCAAGGCTGGTCAAACACAATCATAAGGGATATATTTAATAAGAAACTACGTTAACCTATGCAACAATAGCAGAGAGTCACCTTTCTTGACCACTGATTGCAACACTGGTTGCCCCGCCTGCTCACACTGACCCCAGCCAGGAATTCTGCTCAACACGGTACCAGTAACAGCATCAGTCATTCACCCAAGCTGATACCACCCTGAACATTCAATCCTGTGGGGTAACATGTTCACCTCAAGGGAAGACTCTGGCTAGGTTACACTTGCATTCTCCCACTGATGAAAGGTGCCATGTTAGGGGCAATCCAGCTGAGTTTCCTCTCCCACAGATGCCCCCTGCCACTGGCCGGCCTAGTAGCCGCTGTGGAGAGAACAGCCACGGAGGGGCTCCAGCTCTCGGGGTGGGTGGGCAGGGAGAAGGAAGAGGCCTGAGGTTAGGGCAAAAAGGCAGGAGGCAAAGAGGGGCTGGAGTGAATGGAATGACAAATTAAAGAGAAAGAGGCCAGGCCAGTGCCTGGTGACCCTGCAATGCAACTGAGGGGGTCACGAGTCACCCCCAGTCCCTGGCTGCTTCCCTGCCTGGGCCCAGCGTCATCCTCCTCTCAAAGACCCTGGCATCTGAGAATTGTGGGCCCAATCCAAGTTCCTGGATATAAACGGGTCCACAGAAGAGCAATGGAGACCCGGGAGCTACAGGCAGAACTGTGAGAGGCCCAGTGGGAAGCAGGCCGGTGAGACAAGGCTGCTCAGCTCGGACTGCAGTTTCCAGCAGCCCAGGCCATGGAGAAGCGTGGATTGGAAGTTCTGTATGCTCTTTATTAAGTAAAGTAGGAAAGTAAACATCACTTTAAAAACAGTGTGGAATTTCTCTGGCAGTTCAATGGTTAGCACTTCACCTTCCAATGCAAGGAGGGTGGGTTTGATCCCTGGTCAGGGAGCCGAAAAGCCAAAACACAAAACAGAAGCAATAGTGTAACAAATTCAATGAAGACTGTAAAAATGGTCCACATTAAAAAAAATCTTAAAATAATAAAAACAGTGTGCTCAGGATACAATCTCTCCTATAATTTTGGGTCCAGCAGAGAATTCAGTAAAGGTCCTTGGAGGAAAAAAGGTGACTATTCACTAGGCTTTCCAGAAAAAATATTTTCCCAAATATAAGAAAATATTTGGGAAAAAGGAAAACTTAAAAATAACAGAATAGATTTCTAGTTGACAGCACTTTAGGTGTGTGGTCAAAGGATGAGGCTGGGTGCGTGGAGGCCCGCTCTGCCCTCGCTGGGGAGGAGAGTGTGGTCCCTCTGCAGGGTGAGTGCCCTGCTCCGTTCTTTCTCCTCCCAGCACACAGAAGGTAGCCTTGGCCGTCTGCCCCTCTGAGGCTGGTCTGTCCTCAGGATGTGGTGCTGGCCAACCATGCATGGCTGGAGTGGGAGGTAACGCTTGCAGACAAAAGCAATCTGGCCATCACAGCATGGCCCAGCATGTGTGAGATACGTCCCCTCTGTGCCACAGGGACAGCCACGCTCGGGTGTGGAGGCTCTCCGGGCAGGGTCTGCAGGGAGCCCAGGCTATCAGATAACCAGCTTTCCTGAGATTTTGGAGGGCCCTGTTCCCTGCAATGGTCTAGCCTATCCCTGTTGACAGAGAAAGGAGCAATTAGGATGGAACACATTTGTCATTGGTAGAAAATCCTAACACATAGTGTTTGAGTCTTTCCACTCCTAAACTGAATATATAAAAAATGCACATTTTTCAAAATTTTAAAACTACTTTTTTGAGTTGAAACTCAAAAATTGTTTAGAAAAAAAGAAAAAGGTGAGAAGATGGGGAATTCAAGGCCTGGGGGGGGTCTCACAGAAGGAAAGTGGGGAGCTGGTACTGGGAGTTGCCATTCTGAAGCCCCCGGGCACTCTCACACATGTGCTCTGGTCCTTCCCTCCTGGTGGAGCAGAGGAAACCTCCCTCCTTCTGGGAAGGCCAGTCCCCCACAGGGCTTGGGATCACCTCACCTCCTCAAGAACTCGGCTCCTTTGGTGGTCCCCTTCCTACTGGAGCCAACCATTGACACACCAGAATAGTCTGGTGTCTCCTACCTTAATAACATGTCACTGACCACCACCCCAAGCCACTGGACTCCTCAAGACCATCTACACATGGTTCTGCATTTCCATACCTTCTCCCTGGTCCTGAATTCACTGCCATGAAAGCTATAGAAGGCTCTGCTGTGTCCTGTCCCCAGGGCCATAGAGGCAGAGTCCAGAATCAGAGACATCTCTGAGGCTGAGACCCTTTGTAACCGTTGCCACAATAATCACTGATAATCACTGATAATCCACTAACAAGCATCTCAATTCCCAATTAGACAAAGATGCCCACTTCAGTAAGCACTCTACAGCACCCCAAGCAATCACCTAACACCAACCTTCCAGCAGCAATTTTCTTTGTCTGGAGGCTATAAAAATTGGCTATTAACCCACAAAAACTTGACTCTCCTGGGCTGTCAGGAGTTATCGGTCTGCTGCACTTGCAGTGCCCACTTTATCTCTGCTCTTTGTTCTTAATAAACCCACTCCTTTCTGTAGTTCTCTGTGTCTGGAAATTCTTTTCCAACCTGTGCTTGGACTGCCTCAACAGGCTCCATTTGTAAATGTCTTAAAAAATTAAAAGCTAATTCTTTTGATTGATTTGCTTTTTAAGCACAGCAGAACAAGTTATTCTACAGAAAGAAAATGACAAATTTGAAAAAGTAGTCTCGAGAAAGAGAGTGGAAAGATACAAACCATGGCTATTAAAAGTCAGAAATGTTTAGTTAGCCTATCAGGGATTTTTTTTTTTTAATCTTTTTAAACATTTACACTTTTAAACATTACATTTGAGACATTTAAAATGTAAGATTGTTGCAATTAAGAAAGTAATCCAATACAAAGTAATAGGACAACAAAGCTAACCCCCCAATCCCTCAAGAATACGTCTTCTTCAGTTTACAGTGGGGCTATATCCTGATAAACCCATCATAAACTAAAAATATTGTAACTGAAATGCTTAATATTCCTAGCCTACCGAACATTATACATTAGCCCAACCTACCTTAAACATGCTTATAATACTTACACATTAGCCTACAGTTGGGCAAAATCACCTAACACAAAGTCTATTTTACAATACGGCTGAATACCTCATATAATATATTGAGTACTATACTGAAAACCTACTCCAGTACTCTTGCCTGGCAAATCCCATGGGTGGAGGAGCCTGGTGGGCTTCAGTCCATGGGGTCGCTAGGAGTCAGACACTACTGAGCGACTTCACTTTCACTTTTCACTTTCATGCATTGGAGAAGGGAATGGCAACCCACTCCAGTATTCTTGCCTGGAGAATCCCAGGGATGGGGGAGCCTGGTGGGCTGCCGTCTCTGGGGTTGCACAGAGTTGGACACGACTGAAGAGACTTAGCTTATACTGAAAGTGGAAATCAGCATGGCTGTGTGGGTACAGCATGGTTGAGAGTGCATTGGTTGTTTAGCCCATGATCACCCAACTGGCTGCAGCTGAGGCTCTCTGCCTCTGCTCAGCATCACATGGAATATCCTATCACTAGCCCAGGAAAAGCTCAGAATTCAAAAATACAGTTTCTACCTGTATTTTGAATGTGTATCACTCTCACAGCATCATCTAGTCAAACCATCGCAAGTCGGGGACCACCTGTATATGAACACCATATACGTCCTCTCTCCTCTTTCTCAATACACCCTCGCCAGCCACTATTCTGAACCCACTGCTCACTGCAAGTGCTCCTGTCAGGATTATTAATGAACCCAGCTCGTCAAATCCAAGAACTCTTCTTTCTTCCTTATTGACCAACTAAACACACAGTGTTGCCTGTCACCCCCTCCTTTCCATCCTCTCCCCTTGGCTTCCTGGTCTACCCGGCCCAGTCGGCTAGCTTTCCTGCACCTCTGGCTACTGCTCTTCGCTGGCTCTTCCTCCTCCAATTAATCCCTACATGTGGGGATCCTCAGGGCTCAGCTGTGAGCCTTCTCCACTCTTAACATGTTCTTCCATGTGATCCAGTTCCTGCACTGGATTTAACCAGCACATGAATGCTGCAGGTGTCCATATTTATCACTCCAAGCCTTTGACCATAAGACCCAAGTACCTAACTCCATACCTAACATCATCACCCGGATGAAAAGTAACAATAGGCCCAAAACAGTTTTCCTCTCAAACCCGTCCTCCCCAACCCACTGCCAACAAATTGATCCATGATACCAGCTGCTCAGATTTGAAATCTCAGAGTCATCCTCGATGTGCCCCTCAGCCTCTCCCCTACACCTGCGATCTCTGTGTCCTGTTCAGTTTACTTCCCGGGTGTATTCCAAACACACTTTCCCCATGTCCAGAGTCTACACTTTAGTCCAGGCCACCTTACCTCCTACCTGGTCTATCGTTGCGTGTGTGTGTGTGTTAGTTGCTTAGTCATGTCCAACTCATTGCAATCCCAGGGACTGTAGCCCACCAGACTATTCTGTTTGTGAAATTCTCCAGGCAAGAATACTGGAGTGGGGTGCCATTCTCTTCTCACTCAGAGATCAACCCTGGGTCTCCTGCATTGCAGGCAGATTCTTACTGTCTGAGCCATTTGCAACTGTCTATCAGCTCTATGTCCACAACTGCTATTCGAATCTATTCTCCATAAAACAGAACATGGTTTTCTTAAATCAGAACATATCACTTTCCTGTAAAAAACCCTGTAGGGACTCCCACCACACTTGGGATCCCAAACAAACTTCTAACATGGCCACAAAGCCCTGCCCTCCTTCATACCCATCACCCATTCTCCTCCACTCACCACAGCCCAGCCTTCTCAGGTCCTTTCTGAAGGCAACTGAGTTTTACTCAGAGCCTTTGCTTTCACATGCTGTGCTCTTCTTCTCTCATTTTCATGTGATTAGTTCGCTCTTAGCTTTTAAGTTTCCACTTAAATAAAACTCAAGGGAACTATTGTTGATGATTCAACTCACACTGGGCACGTCTGTCATTCCCAGCAACAGTCATTGTTTATTTCATTCACAGCCCTTGTTTCAACTTGCAATGTTCACATTTATTTTCTGTTTACTTGCTTTTGCCCTTTTCCATATAAGAGTGAAGACCACATCTCTCCAGGTCACTGCCACATCCTCAGTGTTTAGCCCAATGAGAAGAAGTGAAGTGAAGTTGCTCAGTCGTGTCTGACTCTCTGCCACCCGATGGACTGTAGCCTCTTCCATCCATGGGATTTTCCAGGCAAGAGTACTGGAGTGGGTTGCCATTTCCTTCTCAGGCCAAGGAGAGGCACACAGTAAATCCTTAATATGTACAGCAACTGCATAAAGGCACATGGTTCTTCCCTACTCTCCCTCTACCAATCCATGCAGACCAAGGATCTCTGGTGCAAGGTGAGGAGGAGGAGACCTGCTGAGTCGTATATGAACTGGTAAAGGTGTAAAGGTCTAGATGAGTGACTGGAAGCAGCTCTGGCAAAACCCCTTAACACTCCCCATCCTTCCTAATTCTGAAGAGTCTGAGTCATGGATCAAAGTCAGTGCTTCCAACACAGCCAGATCTGCAGATTCTCAAACACACCAGCCACCGTTTAGAGTATTTATACTTTCCTCTAATCTTTTCCAAATATTTAAATTAACTATATTCACATTAAATTCTAGAGTTGAACTAGACATGCTGTGCAAAACAGAGAAGCTGAGGGTCTAGATGTAAGCAGCATGTACATAATGGTTTTTACTTACACCCAGAGGGTTTTCTGTTTGAGATTTCACTTCAGAATTACCCACTACCTTAACTGGGATCAAAGAGTATATTCTCTGCTTAAAAACATGTCTGTATGCATCTTAACATCTATATTTACATACATATGTACACAAATGAAGGCAGCTGGAGGCAAGGAGGACACAAGGCATTAACCATTACTTAGCAGATTCAACTAGCAGAAGATTTTTAAATGCATAAGAATATGGGCTGCATTTATCAATACAGCCTGAGTATCTACTCTTTCTTTTGAGATATGAGCCAAGGTCAATGATAAGATTTTTCTAGGCTCTTGATAAAGCCACAATGTTTTACATCAATTTCTACATGAAGACCTAGAACTACTGACCTCAGGGCAATCAACTGCTGAGTTGTGGGAGCCTGATCAGAGAGGTGGACGCAGTTGCTCAGAGGCTCAAGAGCACTGCAGAATCGGAGACCTGGCTTAAGCACCAGTTATCCCACCAGGTGACTTGGAACATTCACCTAACTTCCCTATACCACAGGCTGCTCATCCAGAAAACTGAGATCATGAGAGCATCCATCTCTAAGGACAGTTCTTCTCTAAAGAAGTGAGATGATGCACAGAGAACCCTGGCATGGAGACAGGCATACTGTGTGCACACCCATGCTGTGTGTCAAGCACCAGCTGACTATCCATCCCCTCTCCCTGTGTTTTGCTTTTGACTGAGTCCCCAAGAGCAAGGAAGCTTCTATGGAGGACTTGGGACTTGCGTGAATATTGAAATATTGAAAACGTGTAGAGTTTCCGAGAACAGAGTTTAAAAAAAAAACCAAAAACCAAGTAGCACCAGAATGGAGCAGAGACGAGGAGAGCCAGGCAGAGGCAAGTCTGAGAATGGTGGGCAGGGCTGTTTAGGAAGTGAGCCTGAGTGGTGTGGGGACTTGGGGTGGGGAGGCTGTACCTTTGAGAGCTGGATGAAGGTGGGCACCAAGGGCTGGGAGAGGAGCTCACACTTGACATTGACCAGGAACCTGTGTATGTATCCTCGCCTAATAGCTCACGATGCCTTCCACTTCACAATACTTTACCACTGTGTTTATCACTATGACAACACTTCTAATCCACTTCTTACATCGAGTCAGCACTCTGTTTGCCTCTGCTTTCACACAGAGTATTTTTATCATTTAATAGGTCCCATAAAGGTCTACAAAGTGCTCACTAGATCGTCACATGAGGTAGAAACATACTTTTAGAGGTAAGGAAGCTTAGAGATTTAGAGGCCTTTTAGGATAATTTATTTTAAAGGTGCAAAACAAAAAACAAACTCCAACCAAGTATATAGAGAGCAAAAACAATTTATTCTTGTAACAAAATGCACAGGATTAGCACAGCTTTGGAGAAGGCAATGGCACCCCACTCCAGTACTCTTGCCTGGAAAATCCCATGGACAGAGGAGCCTGGTGGGTTGTAGTCTATGGGGTCGCAAAGAGTCTGACACAACTGAGTGACTTCACTTTTACTTTTCACTTTCATGCATTGGAGAAGGAAATGGCAACCCACTCCAGTGTTCTTGCCTGGAGAATCCCAGGGACAGGAGAGCCTGGTGGGCTGCGGTCTATGGGGTCGCACAGAGTCGGACATGACTGAAGCGACTTAGCAGCAGCAGCAGCAGCAGCACAGCTTTGGAGTTCTGTGTTCTAGTCTTGGCTGTCAATTACTGATAGCATGACCTTTGTAAAAACACTTAGCAGACTGAGCTTCAGTTTCCTCATCTTTATTACTGTTTGACATACTGTGTAGCACGTGGGACTTTAGTTTCTGATCAGGGATCGAACCTGTGCCCCCTCATCTTTATTATTATTATTGTTTGACATACCATGTAGCATGTGGGACTTTAGTTTCCAACCAAGGATTGAACCTGCTCCCCCTTAACAGTGGAAGCACAGAGTCTTAACTACTGGACCCCCACGGAAGCCCCCTTAGTTTCCTCATCTTTAAAATGAGAGGGTTCATATAGATGAACCCTAATGTATGTGCAATTTGTCCAGAGCCCAAAAGCATTAGTGGAAAAACAGAGCACCTAGGAAAAAGCAAGAGAAGCTGTGAGATTTGGGACCTAACACCTCCCCAAGGCTGATTTGTGCCGTGCTTCCATTCCAAAGAGCAGGCCTCTGAGGATGGCCTGTGTCCATGTCCTCTGCAAGAGTGGTGCAGGCAGAAAGATGACTCTAGCACAGAATGAAACACCTGAGCCAACTGTATACTGCTTACTTAGCCTTATCATTTCAGAGACAGTCTCGCAGTTCATCTTCATTTAATGCTCAGATGGTCTCACACAACTTTTTTTACCACTTCTGCTAAAGTTAGGACAAGCATTCAGGAATGGCAAATAGTCACATGCTACAGGCAGATATGCAGATGACACCACCCTTATGGCAGAAAGTGAAGAGGAGCTAAACAGCCTCTTGATGAAAGTGAAAAAGGAAAGTGAAAAAGTTGGCTTAAAGCTCAACATTCAGAAAACGAAGATCATGGCATTTGGTCCCATCACTTCATGGGAAATAGATGGGGAAATAGTGGAAACAGTGTCAGACTTTATTTTTTTGGGCTCCAAAATCACTGCAGATGGTGACTGCAGCCATGAAATTAAAAGATGCTTACTCCTTGGAAGAAAAGTTACGACCAACCTAGATAGCATATTGAAAAGCAGAGACATTACTTTGCCAACAAAGGTTCATCTAGTCAAGGCCATGGTTTTTCCAGTGGTCATGAATGGATGTGAGAGTTGGACCGTGAAGAAAGCTGAGCGCCGAAGAATCGATGCTTTTGAACTGTGGTGTTGGAGAAGACTCTTGAGAGTCCCTTGGACTGCAAGGAGATCCAACCAGTCCATTCTAAAGATCAGCCCTGAGTGTTCTTTGGAAGGACTGATGCTAAAGCTAAAACTCCAGTACTTTGGCCACCTCATGTGAAGAGTTGACTCACTGGAAAAGACCTTGATGCTGGGAGGGATTGGGGGCAGGAGAAGGGGACAACAGAGGATGAGATGGCTGGATGGCATCACCAACTCGATGGACATGAGTTTGAGTGAACTCCGGGAGATGGTGATTGACAGGGAGGCCAGGTGTGCTGCAATTCATGGGGTCACAAAGAGTCGGACACGACTGAGCAACTGAACTGAACTGACAGGCAATATTAAATGCCTTTCTTTATGGGAGACAAAAGCCTCTTGAAAAGGTGCTTCTGTGTCTGAACTGTGTGATTTATACTGTTCACAATGATAGTAGTTGAAAATTCAGCTTTTGTGGGGTCTTAGTTTTTTCAGTGGGATCCTGAGATTTAGATACCTGGCCACCAGGTGGCGTGTGGACTCCTTGGTCTCAGGGTCCAAACCAAGATTCTGCTGAAGGCCTGTTTTGCGCTCTGTGGCACATTGCTAGGCGTCCCCCGATATCCATTCCTCCCACTTCCTTGATAATAATGCCCAAATTTTTAGCTGGCACACTCTTTCTGGGAATAAAACGGCATCTTTAAACCTGTGCTAGGAGTATGTTTTCACCAAGAAAATGAAAGCAGGCATAATACATGTCACTTTCTGGCAAACATGCTTACAAGACACTCTCCTCCTGATCATCCCTCTTCGTCCCTACTGCTGCCGTCATGCTGGCTGGAAAGTTGATGCAACATGGCTGGAACCCCTGCAGCCTTCTAGGACCATGAGGCGATGGCAGGAAAGGAGCAATGATACAGCAGCAAGACAAAAAGAGCTTGGATTCCTTACACCTTAGACACCAAGTCACTCCTGGACCAATCTCCCCTGCACGTCCTTTATGTGAGAGGGAAAAATAAACATCTCTCTCCTTTAAGCCGTGGTTATTTTTTACTTTTTCTCCTTTTGCTCACAGCTGAATACAATTTGAATAACACACCTTGAGATTCATTCAGATTCATTTCTAAAAACAGAACTAATTATTAAACTAGCCTAAGATAAGCATCATTATTCAGAGATGAGAACTAAACTACTGATACAGTTCTAATAAGAATGAAGTGACTTTCTACCTTGTTTTTAAAGGCTAATGAAATATAACAACATTCTTTTCCCAAGATAGTTTCTAGCAAGGGGTTAGAGCTAACTGTTAGCTGTGAGTATCTGAAATCAGTATCAGCAAAGCTCAGCGACTTGCATTTTTTATGGATCTCAAAAGCCATGACTCTTGGAACAATTCAAACAAAATTTAATCTATTTAAATGGTTTTACTACCTATAACAGCAAACTCAGATCTATAGATAACTGAAATCGTAAAATTTTTGAACAAATCTCCACTGAGTACAGCTGTCACCTATGCTGATGAGTTTATGGACAGCTTAATCTCTGACAATTATGGCTTCAATTGCAGTGACATTATTAAGGAATAATAAACTCAGTCCATCATCTAGAAATGAATGTAAGCCGCAAAAATTAAAATCACCTTGTGATTTTACAACACCTGTTTAACTCATTAACATCTCATCAAAATAAAGTGAAAAAATTTCCATGTCAAGTCACTGCGGCATCCCCAGGAGAGCCACGGCCGCCCTCCCCAGGCTGCCAACCAGCAGGCAGGGGTTTAGCTGCTTTCCTGGTTCTTATCTCATCGCAGGCCTATTTCCTCCAAGCAAAGTTCAGAGAAACTGAGGACGGTGGGCAGAGGTCTGGGTTGCCCCGAGCCGTTTCACACCTTGCCAAAGGAGGCCCTGCAGGAGGCTCAGGGGCCTCTCCAGGCCTGTCTGGTCACTCAGCTCTCAAGGCCATCTTGTGATTTTTAGTCTAAGTGGGCTACACATTCTCAGGCTGCTGCAAAACAATGTCCTTCTTCAAAACATGGAAGAGCACTTCTTTACAAGTGGTGCAGAGACTGCAGCAACCACACACTGGGGCCCTGTAACCTACTTCTCTGTTTTAAGATAGCAGGAGAACAAAAACTCTTATCATCTTTTACAGTCAAACTATTTTAACAGAGCTGCTATCTAAAGAGGAAACAGATACAAACACATGCCCTCTGAATATGAATATTATGATCTCAATCTAGAATGGCTGTGAGGCAAAGAGAATTCTAAAGAAATGCAGGAATCTGTTTATGCAAGAATATGTCTCTGTGAAGTGTAAAATAAAAAAATAACATGAAAGCTTTGGCACAAAATTGCCAAGAACAACTGACTCAGTTTAAAGCGATTTCCTAATCATATGCAAGCACCATAGTCTCTCAAAAGGTTCTTTTGGAAAATATTCCCCCATTCACTCTTAACTAACATGTTCTGAAGATTTCTGACCTATCCTTAACTGTGAGGACACAGTGATACAGAAAAACGTTACCATTAGTTCAATGGTCAGCAGAGCAAGGATGTGGATGAGTCAAGAACTGCGTGTGTTGTGCACTCAGCACAGAAGTCAATGAGCTAAATTAAAACACTAATTACTGTTCTGAGGATTCATGTTTGTTGAATAGCAAAGCCTGTAGGCCAGTTGTTCAGTGGCTCAGTCATGTCCAGCTCTTTGCAACCCCATGAACTGCTGCACGCCAGGCTTCCCTGTCCTTCACTATCTCTTGGAACTTGCTCAAACTCACATCTGTTGAGTCAGTGATGCCACCCAACCATCTCGTCCTGTCGTTCCCTTCTCCTCCTGCCTTCAATCTTTCCCAGCAAACTCCAGGAGCTGGTGATGGACAGGGAAGCCTGGAGTGCTGGAGTCCATGGGATCGCAAAGAGTCAGACACGACTGAGTGACTGAACTGTAGACCAGTAACTTACTTTGCCAACAAAGGTCCGTCTAGTCAAGGCTATGGTTTTTCCAGTGGTCATGTATGGATGTGAGAGTTGGCCTGTAAAGAAGGTTGAGCGCCAAAGAATTGATGCTTTTGAACTGTGGTGTTGGAGAAGACTCTTGAGAGTCCCTTGGACTGCAAGGAGATCCAACCAGTCCATTCTAAAGGAAATCAATCCTGGGTGTTCTTTGGAAGGAATGATGCTAAAGCTGAAACTCCAATACTTTGGACACCTCATTCGAAGAGCTGACTCACTGGAAAAGACTCTGATGCTGGGAGGGATTGGGAGCAGGAGGAGAAGGGGACGACAGAGGATGAGATGGCTGGATGGCATTACCAACTTGATGGACATGAGTCTGAGTGAACTCCGGGAGTTGGTGATAGACAGACAGGCCTGGCGTGCTGTGATTCATGGGGTCACAGAGTCCAGACACGACTGAGCGACTGAAGTGACCTGAAATTACTATCAAGGTTATAAAAATCTAGACTAAAGAAAAATAACTCCACTGCTTCTACCCCAAGGCATCTTGGTAAACCCAAAGAATCATCTAATTTTAATTTTCTAATCACCTACTTTAAAAAATCAGCTTCTAGTCAGTTATAAAGCAAATCACCTTTGGGATGTTCTTGATGTTTCACAGGCAGTATTGTAGGTAAACCTCAGAAGCGTAAAATTCCTCAGTTTAGGAGGACAGGACTCAGTTAAATACTTACAATCCTAATTACTTCTGTACTCTGTTGATTTAGGTTTTCTATTGCTCCATAAAATGGAATCTTCCTTCTAATTTATTCTTTTATAACATGTGGAAACTGTTGTCAATGGAGTTGATTCAGAGTATAATGAGTTCACTGTTCTTTTTCAGGTCTATAAATTTTGACTTTCACTTTAGGAGGAGAAAAGACAATCTTTCAGCTGTCAAAAATTTTTGGCTGAACACAAACGAGACACCGAGAAACCAAAAAGTGCATTTTTGCTACACTGCCTCCTTTGTCATGCCACATTCAGCCACAGTGCAAACAGTATTTTATCCACAAAAAAGAGCTGTCAGAGGCAGTCCTACTGCACAGGATGCCGAGGGCAGGACTCCTTTCTTCTTGAACTTACTGTGAAATTATGAAATTAAACTGCTACGAAAAGGTAGAGGCTCTCTGAATAAAGAATTGTGGTGAAATTGTTCAGGGGGCCCAGTAGAGGCCTGGGGCTTACTACAGCAGCCATCCCTCAAAGCCCAACCCAGGTTCCACCTCTCCCAGGAAAATCCCTGGGCATCCCGGCCAGGATATCACAGTGCCGACGGAAACTTTCACCTTTCCCCTGATCGCTGTGATAACATCTTGGGGTATCTGACCTTTCAGAGTTCTGTGTCTCAGCTTCCAGCCTGACTGCAAACTTTCCAGGGAAAGTGCCTGTGTCTGGAACGTCTCTGGATTCAAACAGTACCACCTGGCATTGCACATCACATAAATATTTATCGACAGACTAAAATTTCCTATTTTTTCCCTTCAGTTTAAAATGAAACGTATTACTGATCATAAATATAGACAAGATTCTTTTTATATAAACCACTT
The DNA here is from genome assembly GCA_006408675.1 of Madoqua kirkii. Taxonomy (NCBI): domain Eukaryota; kingdom Metazoa; phylum Chordata; class Mammalia; order Artiodactyla; family Bovidae; genus Madoqua; species Madoqua kirkii. Next base: position 13,996 of record SJYC01033007.1, on the reverse strand, counting down.
ATCACCAAACCTTTGTTATTAACGTATTTTCTATTGCTCAGTATTTCCTTTTTAAAGACATGTGCACAGATGTCCTAACCAATATTACACAGTGGTCATGTCATTCATAATAAAAAGAGGAAAACGATGAGTCAACCGCAGCTATGATAAACCTATCCAAAGCTTAATTTTTGTGTGTCCCACAGACTGGAAGAGAAAGTTTTTCCAGGATCTGATTTTCAGAATTGTATTTCCTATACAGATGAATTTTCTCCCACAGCTGGAGTCAGGACTGGGTAAAGACTATATAGTAGCTATGTTGTGTGTATGTCAGCAAAACAGGACACTCCCACCCCACATGCCGCCACCACCATTCAAAATCTCTGGTCCCGAACGAAAGCACATCGCACAAAGAAGAGCCCCGTGGCTGGTTTAGCCATGTTTCTTTGACCCTCCTTTTTCTCTCTCCTTCACTTAGTACATGTTATGAGCTACACCAGCAGGTGGACATGCATGTCTGTGATCACCATTAACTGCACTGACTAACCATGCAGGGTAAGCTGGGCAGTATTTGCTTCAAGATGATAATGTACATAAAATATAAGAAGGAATAACAATTATCCCAGGGAATTTTCTTTTAAAATCACATACAGAATAAATACAAACACCAGGGTCATGCAAAATCAAAAGCAGCAGTACCCTGAAGTAAAACAAAAAATGAACCTTCTCCCTACACCCCCAAATGCTCTGGTTTCTATTATACACTATGAGGATCTTTTTCACTCATGCACAAACCCTTCTCTAGGGTCTGCTTTTACAGGCTGGTCACTGTTGGCAACTCTGCTGGACTCTGATCACAATGTGAGCACAGAAGTCACACTCACATTTCCTGTCAAAGCTCTGCTGTGTACACCTGGGCTAAGCCACTGCAAAATGGACTTTCAGTCTATAGTACTGTGATATCACGGTACATTCCAAAGCCACCTTTACCCAAAAAAAGAGTTCTATTTAAATAACTCAGCACAATATGTATGATGTGTATAATCAACATATTAAAGTCTCCTGATGGCATTATACTAGAGATTATTATACCTTCATAAAAATTGTAAAACCAATGTGTTTTCTCCAGTTACTCAGTTACTATCCCCTAAATACATCCCATGAATCTTCTCATCTTTCTTCCCCTACTGCACTTGTACAAATAAAAGCCTGTAAGTATTTCAGTAGCTCGACGTTAGGGGAATTTTCTTTGTGAAGTGGAAAGCTGCACAGAGGACTTCAGTGCCTTTTCCAATGGCACGTGGTCGGCATCTCCCAAGCATACTTTCTCCCAAGTTTAATCTGGAAACCTCAGGTTGCTGTGCCCAGGGCTGAGGGATTTCTACTCCTCACAAGCATGTGCTTGGCTGTAAAGTTTTATCTTTACGTTTATATCTGAAAACAACACATATTAGGTTGTAACTAGTTTCTTTGTGTACCATCTGTAAAGAATAGAGAAAAAACAGCTACTCGATAGGAAAAACAGCTCCAGCCATCCTCCCCAAGAAGGAAGAGCCAGGGTCGTTCCTATAAGAAGCTGCCTTCGAGGCAGCTGTCGTGATCACAGGTCCCTCCCTCCCTGCCACAAACTCTACAATCACTCACTTTGGCATGAGTCGTGGGAAGCAGAAAAGAGAATTTTTTCAAGAATACAGACCTGAGGGGCTGCAGAGCAGAGGTGAAGAGAAGATGAGGGCTGAGGGGAGGGGTGTCTCATGGGCAACAGTGCCCAATCCTAGAGCAGCCACGAGGGGACAGGCACTTCTCGCTGCCCGGGAATGCTTTGCCATTACTGACGGGAGAGGCGGTGTCTTGCAGCAGACACACACCACACACCCTCCCCCCTCCACTGCCCTGAGGATGTCCAGGCAAGGACGAGAAGTAGCTCCTGAGAAGGCCGAATGTTGCAGCTGACAGGCACGCAATGTCCACACACAGAGAAAATGAAGAACAGCAAGGCATGAGAGCCTAAAGGTGACGTTAAAAGTTGGATGCAGGCCTAGGAAGAATTAATGAACCACACAAGCACTAGACTGGGGCTATGGCCCCTAAAAGATCTCTCTCCAGGCAATGGCTCACCTTGAAAATGAAAGAAGCCTATCTATGGAAACCTAAGAGTCTGCCATATTTACTTCTAACACTTTTTGAAAAAAAACAAAACAAAACAAAACCTGATTACATTCTACATGAAAGCGTTAAGTCTCTGTGATGTCTGACTTTTTGTAGCCCTATGGACTAGAGCTCACCAGGCTCCTCTGTCCATGGGATTCTCCAGGCAGGAATACTGGAGTGGGTTGCAATGCCCTTCTCAAGGGGATCTTCCCCACCCAGGGATCAAATCCAGGTCTCCTGTGTCACAGGCAGATTCTTTACTGACTGAGCACTATGTGCCAGACTCTTAATATGGGCAGACCTTGGAGACATGGTATATTCACTTCCAGACGCCCACAATAAAGCAAGTGTCACAATAAAGTGAGTCAGATGAGTTTTCTGATTTCCCAGTGCATAGAAAAGTTACGTTTGCACTATTGCAGTCTATTCAGTGTCATGTACGGTTGAGAAAGCTGGACTGTAAAGAAGGCAGAATGCCAAAGAATTGATGCCTTCAAACTGAGGTGCTGGAGAAGACTTCTGAAAGTCCCTTGGACAGCAAGGAAATCAAACCAGTCAATTTTAATGGTGATCAACCCTGAATATTCACTGGAAGGACTGATGCTGAAGCTGAAGCTCCTGTATTTTGGTCATCTGATGCACACAGATGACTTACTGGAAAAGTTCCTGATGCTGGGAAAGATCAAGGGCAGAAGGAGAAGAGGGGGTCAGAGGATGAGATGGCTGGATGGCATCACTGATGCAATGAACATGAACTTAGGCAAACTCCAGGAGATGGTGAGGGACAGGGAGGCTCGGCGTGCTGCAGTTCAGGGAGTCACAGAGAGTTAGACACGACTGGGCGGCTGAACGGCAACAACATTCAGTGTTGTTCAGTGTGCAACAACATTAAGTCTAAAACAACGCTGTACATACCTTAAAGAATATTTAATTGCTAGAAAATGCTAACATGACCTGAGCCTTCAGTGAGTCATAATCTTTCTTGCAATAACAACATGAAAGATCATAGATCATAACAAATATAACAATAATGAAATAAGTTAAAATTCTATAAGAATTACCAAAATGTGACATAGACACATGAAACAGACAAATGCTGTTGGAAAAATGGCACTGATAGATATGCTCGATGCAGAACTGCCACAAACCTTCAATTTGTTAAAAAAAAAAAAACAAAACAACACAGTAACCGCAAAGCACAATGAAGCAAAGAACAATAAAATGAGGGATGCCTATATATATCATCTTACATATCCTGCAGGAATACTATCATATCATATAATCCTGCAGGAATCCTGCAAAATGGGTACCATCTGTTTTGAGCTGAAAAAACTGGCAGAAAAGTTAAATGACTCATCCTATGTCAACCAAGACGTATCAGTCAATACATGCAGACTTCAGACTTCAAGCTGACAGAGCTTGAAGACAAAGGTCCTGGACGTCTATTGAGAATGCTCTCTGACTTTATTAGTACTATTTATATAGATCAAGGATCAGCAAACTTTGTCCTGGAGGGCCAAATACTTAAGCACTTTAGCCTCTGTGGGCCAGTCTCTGCTGCACTGTTAAAGCACTAAGGCAGCCACAGACACTATGTGAACAAACATTGCTATTCTCCAAAAAACCAGAGGCCAGTAAGTCGACTCCTGGTATAGAAGAGGGGCTGGCGATCTGCAGCCCTATCTTTGATCTAGATCTAGACCATCATCTAGACTTCTATTAAGACAGGTGAAGGGCAATTCACCCTGTTAAAATGAGCTCTAGTTCCACAGAAACATTCTCAGGGTATCCAGTGCTCTTTTTTTTTCCTAACTTTCCTTTGGAAACAACACTCTGAAAATCCCACCTGGGTCTCTGTGGTCCAGGCCCCCTGGTAGGAGAGCCCTGATCAAACACCTGGTACCTGACAGGTGACCTGCCATTGCAAAGGAAAAAGTCACTTTGCATCACTTGTCATTGAGTGATCTGATTTCTGGGAGACTCAGTACCTGTGGGCCACTGAGGAAACAAAGAAAAGGAAATTCTTAACCTGAAAGGATGGTGACTAGAGATTTAGCTTGCCACGCGTGGCAGTTCAACAGTTAATTCATCCATTCTAATATTTTATTGAGTGCTCACCCTGTGCCAGGCAGACATACGGATGAACTTCAGACTGCAAAGACTGCCTTCCAGCACTTAAGTGAATATTTCATGCAGAGAAAATCTATGTTATTACTAATCACACCACGAGACCTGAGCCAGAAAACAATCCACTTTGAAGGAAGCAGACAAACTGTGTTGCTTTGATCCCCCAGACAAGGGACTCTGGCTTCCTGTCAAGAGTGGCAGAATCTGTAAACTCCAAGAGGGCAGGGACCTCGCCGAGCTCAATGCCCAGAAGCAGCAGGTGTTCCCAAGTATCTGTGGCCGGTGTGGCTGTGGGTTACCTCTACAGCTACTGACAAACTGGAGTGTGCACAGCCTGGCCTGAAAGTCAGATTTTTTAACTCACATTGTCAAGATAAAATACCCCCTACCTGGACTGTCTGGTAATCGGAAGCGTCAATTCCTTTCACAGTCACCTCTCGGAAGACTCTGGGCTCCAGTTCCTCTTTGGTCAGATCACAGTGATAAATGATACCTAGAAGGAAACGGACGTCTTAGTTCAGTCCATAAACTCACTAGATACAAGAGGGGAAAGGATCACAAAGCACAATCAGTAGTGCATTTAAGGTCACTGCAGAAAGAGACCTCGGAACAGCCTGGCATGTGGACTATGCAATGCTACGTAAGTGTTCACCTTCATCATCGCCATCGCATGTGGTCTTCTTTCTTACAACAGTCAGCTCTGTATCATTTTAGAAGATTCTAATGCATCTGAGGACTAACAGCAGAGGTAAAAGCTAACTGCAGAAACATAACAGGTCTTTCCCGACGCCTGGTCACTTAGGAGTACAGGCCAAAGAAGATGGGACACTTTGTGTAGGGTTATTTCACCTGAGCAGGGACTGAGATGGAAAACTCAAAGTCAACAGCCAATCAGGGGGTCTCTTGATGGGAACTCAGGGACTATTGCTTCCTGACACCCACCCCTCTGTGAACACACACGTGCAATCAGGGACCAAAGACAGCCTTTCAGGGGAGTCTTTCAGAGCTGCCTTTAAAGTTCTGACTATCCAAGTGCACAACACACATTGATGAATACACAATAAACTTTTAGCTATTTTAACCACTAATTAAAATCCCATTTCCTTAATTAAACGCTGCTGATGCTGCTGCTAAGTCACTTCAGTCGTGTCCGACTCTGTGCGACCCCAGCCCACCAGGCTCCCCGGTCCCTGGGATTCTCCAGGCTAAAACACTGGAGTGGGTTGCCATTTCTTCCCCCAATGCATGGAAGTGAAAAGTGGAAGTGAAGTCGCTCAGTCGTGTCAGACTCTACATGACCCCATGGATAGCAGCCTACCAGGCTCCTCTGTTCATGGGATTTTCCAGGCAAGAGTGCTGGAGTAGGGTGCCATTGCCTTCTCCGAATTTAATGCTACTACATTCTAATTTTTAATATCTAAATCAATGGGACTTCCCTGGTGGTCCAGTGGATAAAAATTTGCCTTGCAATGCCAGGGACACAGGATTGATCCCTGGTCCAGGAGGATCCTACAGGGTGTGGAGCAACTAAGCCCGTGCGCCACAGCTCCTGAGCTCCCACGCCTCAGCTCCTGAAGCCTGCACGCCCCAGAGCCTGTGCTCTGCAAGAAGAAGCCTGCACACTGCAACCAGAGAGCAGCCCCCATTCTCCACAAAGAGCGAAAGCCCAGGGGCGCAACGAAGACCCATCACAGCCCCCAAAATAAGAGAAGTAAAACTTAACAACAAAAAGCACAAATCAAAGAAACAATAAGTAAGATAAATCATTACTGTTTGAAAACGACATTGCTATCGTTTATGAAACAGAATTAGTCATCCAGAGTGGCTGGTGTGGAAACAGCTCTCCCACATAATACTTTAAACATACGCTGTCAGTATATGAAAAATCAATTTAGAGAGCCTGATACTTGCTGCAAAACCAGAACCTAAGCAGTTACTCCCAGAGGGTACATTCAAACTGATTGATCATGTGATAAAATAGCAGCGTGCTTTCGTTTCAACTCCTCTGTGTATGTATGAACTTCACTAACAGCTGCAAAACAGCACTCTGCTCCCCACTGGCAAAGAGCAATATGTTTAGATACTTTAACAAAAAGACTGTTAATTCCCAGGAATGCTATTGCAATTCCCATGCTTACAAATTATTTTAAGGTTTACAATATAATCACACAATATATGATTAACATTGGCAGTGGGGAGATACCTAATAGGACTAAAGTACTGGCTTTCTTAGTTGAAGCTGTATTTGGATATTTGTTGGAATATATCCTTATACATAAAATATTTTCAGACTACACTCCGGGCATACATTCTAAACTACCAGACACACTGAGTACTGTACTTGCCCAGATAAATGGTAGTCTTGAGGGCAAAGGCTATCTTCACATATATGTTAATTTTTGAAAAGCTTCCTCATTAGTACCTGCCCCCCTTCCTTCCTCCTGGAGAAGGAAATGGCAACCCACTCCAGTATTCTTGCCTGGAGAATCCCAGGGACGGAGGAGCCTGGTGGGCTACAGTCCATGGGGTCACAAAGAGTCGGACACAACTGAGCGACTTCACTTCGCTTCACTTCCACTTCCTCAAAACACAAAAGCATCTGGATCCTCAAAAAAAAAAAAAAATCCAAACCACCAGACACTGACAATAAGATTGCAGAACAAGCATGAGCCATTTAAGCCCTGGCCTCACCTCAGCATCACTGTTACCTGAGCTATAGTGAATCACAAAGGATGGGGAGCCAGGATTCCCAGCTCTAACCACCAACCAGTTCCTGGGACAGTGCCCTGAGAAAAGTCACCGAAGTACTAGAATGAAGTTTCTCAAGTGAAAGACAGTGAGTAGGAAACACACTATAAATGCCTGTTTATCTAGAAAAATCGAGACATCAAAGCCTCTAGCAGAAGGATGAAATTATACAACACAGGCTGGCTCCTGTTGGGAGAAAGGGTGTCAAGTGCCTGATCTCTGTTCTTCTGTTTGGGGCAGAAGTGGCACTTTGGAGGAGGCTGGGTTACACCTAAAGGTACCAGTGCTTAATTTATTTGATGGATATTTTCTATTTTCAGACCCATCTGGGTCAGTCCAGATGAGCCCACTGCAGATTCACATTGTAACGTGAATCCCTATAGCCAAAGATCAGCCCTGGGATTTCTTTGGAAGGAATGATGCTAAAGCTGAAACTCCAGTTCTTTGGCCACCTCACGTGAAGAATTGACTCATTGGAAAAGACTCTGATGCTGGGAGGGATAGGGGGCAGGAGGAAAAGGGGACGACTGAGGATGAGATGGCTGGATGGCATCACGGACTCGATGGACGTGAGTTTGAGTGAATTCCGGGAGTTGGTGATGGACAGGGAGGCCTGATTCATGGAGTCACAGAGTGGGACATGACTGAGCGACTGAACAGAACCGAATGATGTTTAGTGTCCTGTCTCAATCGGTTTGCTAAGGATAACAATCCAGTATCGGATTGGAGAAAACATTCTAGAGTCATGAATCAGAGGGGATTGCTTAGGTGATCTCTAGGGAATAATTTAAAGTTTAAGGGCAAAAGAGAACTGAATTCGGAAGTTCCTTAAGGCCAGAGGAGATGTCTTGGACTTGAGGAGATGGGTCTCCTGATGAAAACAGTGCTTTAACAAGGCTATTCTAGCAAAAGGAAAGAAGGGGCAATCAGTTCAGATACTCCTGCTATAACTGGAAATCAGTGTAAGGAGATGAAAGAGATGGGAGTTAAAAGAAAGGGACAATTCTAGGAGAAATTGCAAAAGGATCAACAGAGGAATCCGGAAAACTGGATATGCAAAGAAAAGCAAAAGAACTCGGCAAAGATGACCCATGTAGACACTGTTTCATCCAGTGTCATACAGGTCAGGTTTTAAGGATATTAAAATTAAAAAACACAAAGAAAAACAAGTCTCTTAAAATGTTTTTGCACTCTTTGATCATTTATCCGAAGGAGTTGAAAATGTGTCCACACAAGAACCTGTACACAGATATTCAGAGCAGTTTTATTCATGACTGCCAAAAGTGGAGGCAACCAAGATGTCCTTCAGAAGGTGAATGCGTAAGTAAATGGTGGAACATCCAGACAATGGAGTATTCAAAAACTAAATAAGCAAATAGTAATAGCAAAAAATAAATACACCATTAAGCCGTGCAACAACCTTAAATGCACATTACTAAGTGAAGGACCAATCTGAAAAGTCTATATAATCTATTAATATGATTCTAACTATAAGTCATTCTGGAAAAGACAAAGCTATGGAGACAGTAAAAAGATCAGTGGCTGCCAGGGGCTACGGGGAGAAAGCATGAAAAGGGCAGAGTGCACGGACTTCTTAGGGCACTGAAATTACTCTGCATGATACCATAAAAACACATACTGATGGATACAGGCCATCATACATTTCTCCACACTTAGAATGTACAACACCTAGAGTGAGTCCTAAGGTAAGTTATGGACTTTGAGCAATTGTGATGTGTCAATGCAGGTCCATCAACTGTAGCCACTGTATCACTGGAGTAGGGGATGTTGGTAACAGGGAGGCAGTGCACGTGTAGGGACAGGGCGTACACAGGTAATCTCTGTCCCCTTCCTTCAACATTGCTATCGACTCACATCTGCTCTTATAGCATGTTTATGCTCTTCCCAAAGAGTCTGGGAAAGCTTTCTTTGATTGCTTCTGTTTCTCAGAACCAGGCAACTGGGATGGCTGTATTGGATTAGTACAACACACAGAAGTCTGGAGTAAACCTCAGAGGACCCTCCCAGGTCCCATGAATACAGCATCACTCAGCTCAACCACTAAGCGGTTTGAGCCACAGGGAGTAAGTGCATCGTGCTCCAAACTTGCCTTGGTTGGCTGTTTTCCTCCAAGTGCAGTCGCAACTCTCCTAGGATTGCCCCTTCCTTTTAACTCCCATCTCTTTCACCTCCTTACGTTTATTTCCAATTATAGCAGGAGTATCTGAACTGATTATTGCCCCTCCCTCTTTCCTTTTGCTAGAATAGCCTTGTTAAAGCACTGTTTTCATCAGGAGACCCATCTCCTCAAGTCCAAGACATCTTCTCTGGTCTCAAGGAACTTCCGAATTTGGTTCTCTTTTGCCCTTAAACTTTAAATTATTCCCTAGAGATCACCTAAACAATCCTCTCTGATTCATGACTGTAGGATGTTTTCTCCAATCTGATACCTGATTCTTATACTTAGCAAACCAATTGAGACAAGGACACAAAATATCATTAGGCTATAAGAATTCACATTACAACGTGGGCCTGTTTTCTTCCAGATGGCTTTGCTCAAGACATGTCTTCACCATGTATTTCCATGGGAAGCAAAGTCAGCAGGTGTACACCTGCCAGATGTATCAGGCGCCACAGCAGTCGGTGCAGAGCAGTCGACGCAGCAGATACTTTGGGCCCTGGAGCTTTATTTATAATTTAGTGTCTGTTGTTCACTGCAGCAGTGGACAGTCAACCTTTGGAGAGCAGTGCAAGATAGCCTTTGAAAAGCAGACGTGCATGTACATGGATGTACATATGTACACACTGACCATTTCCTGCTTTCAGGGAATCTAGTTTAATTATTCATTTTTCCATTTGGTTCAGAAAGTCTGAGCCTGGAAGCCTTGTTCTCTGATTTTAGGTATCAGATTACAGTAAGGAGAGAAAAGACAAGGCTGGAGGTAAAACAAGTTAGGAAAAGACAAAGGAGAAGAAGAAAGCACTGCAGTGACAAATAAATAAAGCTTGCTCAGGAGCTGCCTGCTGGTACAGAATCAGGAACACACTTCTCTTTCCAGACTTCACGGCCAGAGTCACAGATAATATTTCACTGCTTGGCACAGAACCCATCACTTCACGCTAGGACAATGAGCCCTTTCGTCTTCGGGTAATGATGAACTTGTCCCTGAAACAACTGGCCACACGGGGTCACTAAGGTGGTTTACAGGCCTCTGGGGACTCTGGCTTTTATGAAGGGCAGGTGAGTCAGCCTTGCTCTGTTCTCCTTGTTGCTCTTTATCCATTAAAACCGTTTAGAGGCTATCAGGTTTTCCAAGTTCAATTTCTGGAACCAGTGCAAGTTGAGGAAAACAGTGCAGACCCCAAAGCCCTGGGCTCAGAGGAAGAAAGCAATTTTCCTTGGTTCCTGTCCACTGGCTGCCACTGTCCTCCAGGCTTTGGGGAGGAGTGGTGAGGAGCGGGACAACCTGATGCGAGGCTCCTGAAGGGCTCCTGGCCCTGGTTCCCACCTCTTTGTGAGATCCTCTGGAAGGTGCGTGGGTGAGTAAAGATTCCTACATGTCCCAGATGGACCATCAGACCTATGCACAGAACATTATTCTTTTAATAACCCCGACAGCAACTTGCCACAACGGTTAAGATTCCTTAAAGGCCGCCTGTTCTGTGACTCCGAAGCACACGCAAAGAAGTGGCTCAGCCGTCACTGTCATCCGCCAAACCCTGGGAGGACGACAAAGTCACTTCTACTCCTGCTTGGCTCTCCCCTACATCTGCTTTATTTGCCAAGAACCAAACAACCGCAACAAAACTGGCTAGCACCAAAAGGACGATGAAGGAGCTTGAAAAACAAATAAGGAACGTGCAGATATTTCTTCAGCCAGATTGCTCTCAGGATAAGGTCTGCCCAGTCAGCTGCCAATTGCCACTGGCCAGGCTCCTGGGATAAATCAGGGTGTTATAGCTTTGGCTATAACATAAATGCTGAATGCAGCCAAGTGCAGAGATAGGAAAAAACCCAAACAAGCAAAGTGAGTGTGAAAAACCTTAAAAAAAAAAAAGGTATAAAAAGAGTTACGTTTACTTTGGGGAAAATTAACTGATGCCACAAAACTGCAAATGTTTTCTTCCTTTTCTACTAGAACCAAGTAACAAGTTTTTTTTTCCCCCTCCATATGATGTAAGATTATACTTTTAGAATTTTATTTTAATCCAGCTTAACAAAAGCAGAATGTAGTCTCAGTTTTAAGACAGCTTTTAAATGTCAGATGTGACTACAGATTTTTTTTAACACTTTTAGTTATCTGTGCTGTGTGTGTTTCGATATATATAAAGGCTGAATCTATGGTTTTACTTGTTCATGCCGATTTTTCAAATCAACCTAAAAACACAGCTGGTCCTATCCCCAGAAGAGAGACTCAGGATATAAGATTAATGAAAGTGCTGTTTTAGGTGTTCACATTTCCCTTCGTTCTGAGCATCCATTTTACCTGTTTATATTAAGTAATTCTGGCTGTAACACAGCACATGTGATTTTCAATATAACATGGCATCATATTTCAGTTTATCAAAAGAAACCCAATGGGAGTGTGATTTTTAAACTGGCCCATGTTGGTGAAAAGACTCTCACCTGGAGATAAAAAGGAAGTAAACTGATAGAAGATCTCGGTGTCCTTCTTCTGACCGCTGTACCCCACGACGCTGCCGACCTCCAGCGGGAAGGTCTTGAGGAGAGCACCGGTGGCTAAGTCGTGAAGCTGCAGGGTGTTCTTTACGTCGTGCAGGTAGCACAGCACCAAGAAGTTGGACCTGACGCAAGCTACCCACTCTGAAAAGGTAAGGACACATGAACACTAATGTGGCTTTGAAAATTAGCCAGAAACATACTCATTTCACTGAACAACAGTTCTGGGGCTCTACACTGTGCTCTGTAGCACTGAGACTGGCCGATGACTTTATAATTGGCTTTAATTGTTCGTTGCGTTTTTGGCATATTCATCTAATAAACCATGGTCAGGTCCAGAGGTAATAACACATTCTCCACCTAGGACCAGGAGCCTTTGATGATCTCAATAACGTGTGTAATACAACTGACCCTGCTGCCCTATTTTGTGTCCAGTATCATGTTACAAGAGATACAGATGGAAAACAACAAAACCTGAATCATGCTCCTCATCTGCCAAGACTGTTTATTCAGTAAGAATGTACCAAACCCTTGCTTGGCATGTGCTTGGCACCCTGTAAGGTGCTGGACAGACCAGCAAGGAGACGAGGTCACTTCTGCCCTTGAGACACAGTCACGTAAAAATATAAGTAGTACCGTGCAAACAAAGGTGAGTGAGAGGCTGGTTGAGATTCAAAACAAGCGGGAGCCCTTGGGCAAGTGCCGAGTTACAGCTGGGGGCAGTGAAGCGGGGGTGCCCGGGCGGGGTGCTGGGGACAGGGCAGCTCCCTGCCGGGCACGAAGGTAGGAAAACACAACTCGAGGAACGCAGACCAGAGCTAGGGATAAGCAGAGAGAGAAGGAGTATGAATGAACCTGAAGGGCGAATGAACCCGGAGTGAAGCAGGAAGGGAGGAAGACTGGGAAAGAAAATCAGTGAGAAGCCCATTCTCAAGAAGAAAACCGCTGTCCCTTTTGGGGGTGAGCGGGGTTGGTGGTGGGGGTCTGAGGGGGTTTGGTGAGCTGGGTGAGGGAACTGTGGTTCTGACTCGGTCATTACTGCGGAGCTACTGTTGGACAAAAGGGTGACATACACAAAGGGTGACTGACGGCAGTGACGGATGTACGCATCCCATGGCTGACCAGAGAACAACAGGGTAGATGCAGGTGGGGCAGAACCTCAGGAAGCCAGGCAGAGCCCCACTTGGAGGTGGGGATAAAGTCGGGGGACGGGTGGCCAAGAAACGAACGGTGTCCCCAGGAAGAGTCACCAGGCCGCCGTGAGGAGGGGCATCTGAGAGTGAGGCAGGACGGAGTTCCACCCTTGGCTTCCCCGTGCCCAGGCGCAGCTTCAGTGTTGTGTTGTCGGTGATGGAGCTGGGAGAGCGGGGGTAAGCAAGCAGAGGAGGGGAGGAGGAAGTGGTGTGGGCAGGCCTGAGCACAATCCACTGTGCTCTGGACGAGATCGGCCAGCGACAAGGACAGGCCACCCAGAGAGACAGGCTGTGGCAAAGGCAAGCCAGCACAGGGCTGCAGGGAGCAGCTCAGCAACGGGGAAAAGATGAGACTTTCTTGGTTTTCATGGTATGGAGCAGGGCGAGGGGCTTTTAATACTGCTTGTGTTTATAATCCAGGAAACTAGCAGCTCACACATATGACATTATCAATGCCCAACTAGACACGGGCCAGACAGAGCTCTGAGGGCCACCGGGGGCCCCAGTCTTGTCAGGTTCTTTAGGTTCCTACTACAAACTTCTCAAGTCAGGACATAAAAAACAACTATTACATCTAAAAGTCATTTGCTCATCAGCCAATATGATTTTTTAAAAGTACTTCAATCAAGCAATGTGTTTCATGTGGCTTTAATGTTTCAAAGAAAGGAGGTGGGGGGAAGGAAGTAAATTATTTCTGTCAAAAAATAATGCTAATAATAATGTTAATGTCAAAAAAATAATGTCAATCTGTGTTAACTACAAGCACATAGGGATTCTAAAACAGACAAAGGGAATAAGAAAAGGACAAGGTGATTTGTAGACTGTCGTTAATAAAAGATCTGACTTAACAGCTGCACTTTATGATTCATCTCTAGTTTTATTCTCAGTAGGGCACTCTGTGCTAATGATATATTGCAAATTCACCTGTGCTTCTCTTTGAACTGATGAGTTCTAGTGAATATTGAAGGTTTCCCCTTTCCAGTGTAAAGAACTTACAACCTTTCAGAGAGAAGGTTATAAAAATACATCACCACTCCCACAAATCTCCGAGCACAGATTTGCATTTCATTAGATCTGCAGGTGAGACAGGATTGTCACCTTAAGGTATAGTTATAGT